>SJXQ01011812.1:151445-191570 GCA_006408695.1 Aepyceros melampus | reverse complement strand
TCTTCAAGAAAATTAGAGATACCAAGGGAACATTTCATGCAAAGATGGGCTCAATAAAGGACAGAAATGGTATGGACCTAACAGAAGCAGAAGATATTAAGAAGAGGTGGCAAGAATACACAGAAGAACTGTACAAAAAAGATATTCAGGACCAAGATAATCACAATGGTGTGATCACTCACCTAGAGCCAGATATCCTAGAATGTGAAGTCAAGTGGGCCTTAGAAAGCATCACTATGAACAAAGCTAGTGGAGGTGATGGAATTCCAGTTGAGCTATTTCAAATCCAGAAAGATGATGCTGTGAAAGTGCTGCACTCAAATTCCAGCAAATTTGGAAAACTCAGCAAGTGGCTCCAGGACTGGAAAAGGTTAGTTTTCATTCCAATCCCAAAGAAAGGCAATGCCAAAGAATGTTCAAACTACTGGACAATTGTACTCATCTCACATGCTAGTAAAGTAATGCTCAAAATTCTCCAAGGCAGGCTTCAGCAAAATGTGAATCATGAACTTCCATATGTTCAAGCTGGTTTTAGAAAAGGCTAAGGAATCAGAGATCAAATTGCCAACAACACTCCAAGATATTCTTGAAGTAGTCTCCCTACCTCTTTTCTCTCTCCACTTAGCAGATGCTATTTGTTTACACGGCATGGTGGCTTAGGTGCCCTTCGCTTTTCTCCACAATATCTCTAAGTTTATTCCTCTTCTAGGATTTAACAAGAATATTATAGTCTCAATTCAGTTCAGTCACTCAGTTGTGTCTGACTGTTTGCAACCCCATGGAATGCAGCACACCAGGCCTTCCTGTCCATCACCAACTCCCAGAACTTGCTCAAACTCATGTCCATCGAGTCGGTGATGCCATCCAACTATCTCATCCTCTGTTGTCCCCTTCTTCTCCTGCCTTCAATCTTTCGCAACATCAGGGTCTTTTCCAATGAGTCAGTTCTTCCCATCAGGTGGCCAAAGTATTGCAGCTTCAGCTTCGGCCCTTACAATGAATATTCAGGACTGATTTCCTTTAGGATAGACTGGTTTGATCTCCTCGCAGATCAAGGGACTCTCCAGTCTTCTCCAACACCACAGTTCAAAAGCATCAATTCTTTGATGTTCAGCCTTCTTTATGATCTGACTCTCACATCCATACATGACTACTGGAAAAAATATAGCTTTGACTAGCAGACCTTTGTGGGCAAAGTAATGTATCTGTTTTTTAATATGCTGTCTAGGTTGGTCATAGCTTTTCTTCCAAGGAGCAAGCATCTTTTAATTTCATGGCCGCAGTCACCATCTGCAGTGATTTTGGAGCCTAAGAAAGTCTCTGTTTCCATTGTTTCCCATCTATTGCCATGAAGTCATGGGACCAGATGCCATGATCTTAGTTTTTTGAATGTTGAGTTTTAAGCCAGTTTTTTCATTCTCCTCTTTCACCTTCATCAAGAGACTCTTTAGTTCCTCTTTGCTTTGTGACATTAGGGTGGTGTCATCTACGTATCTGAGGTTATTGATATTTCTCCCAGCAATCTTGATTCCACCTTGTGCTTCATCCAGCCTGCCATTTCTCATGATGTACTCTGCACAGAAGTTAAATAAGCAGGGTGACAATATACAGCCTTAATGTACTCCTTTCCCAATTTGAAACCAGTCCCGTGTTCCATGTCTGGTTCTAACTGTTGTTTCTTGACCTGCATATAGATTTCTCAGGAGGCAGGTCAGGTGGTCTGATATTCCCATCTCTTTAAGAATGTTCCACTGTTTGTTGTGATCCACACAGTCAAAGGTTTTAGCATAGTCAATAAAGCAGAAGTACATATTTTTCTGGAATTCTCTTGCTTTTTCTATGATCCAATGGTTGTTGGCAATTTGATCTCTGGTTCCTCTGCCTTTAAGAGCTTCCCTTATAGGTCAGTTGGTAAAGAATCCACCTGCAATGCAAGAGATCTTAGTTCGATTCCTGGGTCGGGAACATCCACTGGAGAAGGGATAGGCTACCTACTCTAGTGTTCTTAGACTTCCCTTGTGGCTCAGCTGGTATAGAATCCGCCTGCAATTCAGGAGACCTGGGTTCAATCCCTAGGTTGGGAAGATCCCCTGGAGAAGGGAAAGGCTACCCACTCCAGTATTCTGGCCTGGAGAATTCCATGGACTATAGTCCATGGGGTTGCAAAGAGTTGGACAGGACTAAGCGACTTTCACTTTCACTTTCCTCTGCCTTTTCTAAGTCCAGCTTGAAGATCTGTAAGTTCTTGGTTTGTGTACTGTTGAAGCTTAGCTTGGAGAATTCTGAGCATATTATATAGTCTAAGTACCATCTGTTTACCTTATCTGTTTTTCCCATTAAACTATGAAGTCTTTGAGGGCAGGATATGTCCTGTTCATGGTTTATTTCTGAAACTTAACACAGAGGCTTTTGCATAAACACTTGTTAAATGAAAGAATCAATAAGATTATAAGGCGTTACAAGGCAATAAAGTAACCTAATGTGACTTCAACAGCAAAGATTTCACTGACCGGTCACAGACAGTATGTTTTGATCAAACACCCTAATGTGAATCTAGCTACTTAAATGTTAAACTTTTGCAAGGACAAGTTGCTCTACCATTTCCTGTGAGCAATTTCGCTTAAGAAAATGTGGTCACAATTATACTCTCACAGATGTAACTATAGAAGAACTGCATGAAATCTGAGAGATTTCTGCAACCTTTGGAGAGCTGCTTTGAAACTTAAAAATTTTCCTAGCTTAGATCAAACAAAACAAGTACTTTCAATAATATATCTAAATGCTTAGTCAGCAGTATTGATAATTTTTATAATATGCATTATGGACTAGAAAGAATAGAATCTTTATGGACTGTAATAGACTCTTCAAGATAGCACTTAGACAGGAAGAACTTAACAAAATATTTGTAACGATAATGACTCTCAGAGTTTGAAGGCCTAGTGGGGTCACTGGGTTCATCTATGCAGTATCTAGTTTGTACATCATTCAGTTCTTTTGGCATACTTTTTTGAGTCATTTCAAATTGGTTAGCAGAGCTTTGAATGACTATAGCAAAGAGACCATGGAGCTATAGGGATGGGCTGAAGACATAATCCATAACCTACAAATGCTTATTCACACACTCTTGACATTACTGTCAACATACCCTTATTCAAGCTTTCATGAAGATATACTGTATAAATAATGCTTACAAATGCTCTCAGTACTCAGTATACTACGAAAGCATTTTTAAAAATTATATATGCTTTTGAATGACAAAAATGCACTGAATTTAATTTGTATGTAGCGTACATATAAGGAAACTTAAATGTTTACCATTTATCACTGTTAAGTTCATTTCATAGTTCGTTACTGAAATTTAAAATCATTTACTTGGCCTTGAAGAGGGGTAATGGGATCTCTCTACATTAGAGAATAAACTAATTCATTTTTTCCAAGTACTTTCTCCATTCATACTACAAATGTATGATACATATAGAAGAATAGCATAAGTATATAGGGGTATATAAGAGAAGTGATTTTGAGCCTGAATTAGACACAGTAGCATTGGTATCACTTAAATCCAATTCTAGCACCTGTTCTAATTCACTAAGAAATAAAAAATTGTGTATTATTTGGAAGGAACAATTTAGCTAATGCATAACTTCACTTTTGGGGTTAGTTCATGTAGGAGTAAATGAAAGATTTTGTTTTATAAGGAACAATATTTCTAAATGAGTATGGGAGAAAAATACTATCAAATATCCATACTTCATTATTACTCATCTACCCTTTAATGTCTCTGTCATTTTCTTTTAATAATACTTTAAAATCTTTATCACTTGTTAGTTCTGACAATGAGATGACAATTTATGCAATCTCTCCCCTATAGTTTCATTTTTAATCTCCACTTAAGCAGTTTACCTTCTAGTGTGATCAAAGACAAAAAGAACCAATGTAGATTTGTATTGTGTGTATGTGTGTGTGTTTGCACATCCACGCTTGAAGATATCGTTTAACGTTACATAGATTTATTATCCAAAGGGATCTCTAATTAAATAAAAAAGGGAGCCTATGTTAGTTACGTCGACTTCAGGATCCATTCTTTTGTATAAAGGGCTTTCACATGCCTTCCCCCTCAATTCTAAAAGCACACGTTCCTTATTCCCTTCACCATGAATAAGGCCGACATTTGACAGCTTCACAAGGCTGACAGGGTTACCCAACAGCCCACCCTCCCTATTCTCAATCCAATTAGACCTCTAATCCTCCAGATGAAAGGCCCAACTGCTCACGTTCCTCATGACAACGACAGCTATTGATTACTTGTCACTGCAGCTAACACCTTCCCTGTCGAGGCTGCTCTGACAGAAGCAAACCTACCAAATTAGACAGCACTTTATCTGCCCTGGAGGCCAAATGGCACAACAGTAAAGGCTAATAAATGGTATAAAAATGAACAAATCATAACATTATGACAGGCTGATCGTTGCCAGCAGCCTCCTAGCTCAAGCTTGATGTTCTTCTTAGGCTTGCTCCTTCTCTTTCCCCTCTGCTCTAACGCCAACGTTGACTGAATTAAAGGCCAGAACAATTAAGGCATTTGACCAGCAAAGATAAGCCAATTGAAGTATCACCAAGGGACATAAATGTCAATAACTGACTGCCATTCGTCAATACAAACATTCTGGAGATGCAAATACTCAGTCCTTTGCTCTCCACTAGGCTACACTGACTCACTTTCCAATGAGAGTCAGTTCAAATGGACAGTCTATGGCTATTTACCAGAAGAAGAGGGGAGAAAAAGAAAAAAGAAATACAGTCTCAAGAGAGGAAGTATTCTATGAAGAACAAGCAAGAGTCATTGGGGTGGGGTTGGAGGGTTGCATGAGAAAAAGAGAGATACCAAAGCAGATCTATTGTTCCTTTAAAAAAATATTCTGTTAGACAACTGGAAAGTCAGTACATGTTTTTAGTTGAGAACGCATACATAATGTAGGGAATGCTGGAAAGCTAATGAACCTGTAACTTTAGCAACACACTCATTCATTTAATGAACATTTTTTGAGCATGAACCATGTACCAGGCACTGTTCTAGGCAACAGGAGAAAATGGTGAATAAAACAGACCAAAAGAATCCCTAACTTTATGGAGTTTACATTGCGGTAGAGTGTAAGACAATAAACAAGGTAAAAAATAAAATGTGTGTGTGTGTGTGTGTGTGTGTGTGTGTGTATGATACTCCATCATTCTCAGCTGGGTAAGAAAAAAGGGGTAGAAATGTAAGATAAAAGTGGGTAAGTCTAAAAAAACCAAAGAACTACACACACATATAAACAACCAACCAACCAAACTTAGTCCTGAATTAGAATAGGAAATGATAAAACTGTATTTTTATTTTAAAAATATTTCCAAGCAGTATCTACTGCTATGGCTTAGAAACAATCAACCCGTAACAATAACCACCCCTAGACTTAAAATTGTGGTCTCCAAATACATATATGGTGAAAGATTCAGGATGGAACAGAGGCTTGAAAACATTCTATGAAGAAAGAATGAAAGAATAGTAAAACTGGAGAAAAATTTCTTCACTTGGCCATCATGCTTATTATTATTACATTGTTGGCCATGCCCCACGGCATGTGGGATCTTAGTTCCCTGATCAAGGATCGAACCTATGCCCCTTGCAGCAGAAGAAGTGAATCTTAACCACTAGATTGCCAGAGGAAGTACCACAATGATTATTTTTAAGACATGTCGGATCATATCACTTCTTTCCTCAAAACCCTCCAATGCCTCCTTCATCTGGTTCAGAATAAAAACATATTCCTGACAATGGCCGAAAGGCTTAGTGAATCCGGCACCCATTTCTGTCTTATCCTCATGACCAACTACTCTCCCCTTGCTCACTCATTATCACCACGCTAGCCTCTTTGTTACTCCTACAATATTCCAGGCATGCTCCCACTTTAAGTCTTTGTTCTGACCGTTCCTCCAGCCTGGAATGAAAGAAAGTTCTTCCCTCAGTTATTTACATGGTTACTTTCTCACCTTCTACAAGTCTTGCTTCCAATGTGACTGCTTTCATCTCAGTGAAGACTATTCTGACTGCCTTATTTACAGTTCTAATTTGCTTTCCCCAGGTGCCTCTTCCCTGGTTTTCTTGATACCCCTTAGTTTAGCATTTTGGTTACATTTCTCTTATTATATTAGTAAATGATCATCTGGGCTTTGGAAAAGCTTCATAGTCAGAAGAGCTATAAAGAGGTCTATGATTGGTCACAAGGAAAATGCTGTGTCCAGGGGCTGACAATATTCATATTTTGGGAATAATGAGCCCCCTGATTCCCTCTCATTTCAATTCTGAACAGTAAAATGTACAAAAAGCAAGAACAGAAAATTATATGAACAAATACAGTTCTATGACACAAGAAGGTAATTAGCAAATTAATGATCACATTTTCTTTGGAATCGTGTTATATACAAAATTAATTTTTAGAAGTTTAAATGAAAGTAAATGGATCTGAAGTTCCTTTTTATCAGCTGTAAAAATATTCCCTGGCCCCGTGCCCAGAGTTTAAAAGAAATCAGCATGAGTCTAATGAAAAACAAGCTGTAGGTCTCAGGGAAATTCAATATATACTCTTTCTTTTCCTTTTAGTTTCTGATTGGTTTCCATGGGAATCTAGGCTTGTGGGGATCTCTAGTCGTGGAAAGCAGATGCCTGAATTTTCATGGCTTAGTAAAAGTGGGGGTCAGTGAAGAGATAAAGATGATTAGAAAATGAATATGGTAGTAGAAAACATGATCACGTTTGAAACAAAATGCTGCAAACAACATAGTTTTCAAAACACAATCTGCAAGGCTGTTCTTCTGTGTTTGAGAGGTATTACAACATAAAAAAGAAGAAGAAGGAAAAAAACTAATGTAAAGGCATTAGCTCTGGGTTTAAATTTTGAATTTCACCCATAAGAAAGAAGCCCGTTGGAGAGCATTTCTCCTGGGTTCCCTTACTTCATGGTTCTCTGCTTGAGCACTTCTTTCCAATAAAGTCTTTTGCTTTGTCAGAAGAGAACGAAAGGAAGGAAGGAAGGGACAAAGAAAGACTTAGATACTTTGGCGGGGAGATGACTGGGAAGCTGGATTTCAGAATTTCTCTATGACAGAACCAGAGGTCTGAGAAAGTAAGCTTCAGAAGAGTGAGTTCTCCTTCAATGGAGCATTACCAGGAGCACTGAGCTGGGAATCAGAGAAACAAGATAATTCCTGAATCTACAAGTAAAAAAATGGCCTTGAAGAACTCAAACCAGACCTCAGTTTACTTCTATAGAAAACAGTTAATATTCAACTATTCTAATTGCTAAGAAGCTACTATGAAGTTTTTCTTCTTACTAGAACTATGTTGTTATGGTTGTTCAGTTGCTAAGTCCTGTCCAACTCTTTGCGACCCCATGAACTTTAGCATGCCAGGCTTCCCTGTCCTTCACTATTTCCTGAACTTGCTCAAATTCACATCCACTGAGTCGATGATGCCATTCAACCATCTCATCCTCTGTCAACCCCTTCTCTTCCTGCACTCAATCCTTCCCAGCATCAGGGTCTTTTCCAATGAGGCAGCTCTTTGCATCAGGTGGCCAAAGTATTGGAGCTGTACTATGTTAGAACAACTCAGAAGTAGTGATATCTATCAAGATTTGCTGACATTTTGTTCCTTGTAACTATGAAAGTAGAAGTGCATTAACTATGCTACTGCTACTGCTAAGTAATTTCAGTCGTGTCCGACTCTGTGCAACCCCACAGATGGCAGCCCAGCAGGCTCCGCCATCCCTGGGATTCTCCAGGCAAGAACACTGGAGTGGGTTGCCATTTCCTTCTCCAGTGCACGAAAGTGAAAAGTGAAGTCGCTCAGTCGTGTCCGACTCTTAGAGACCCCATGGATTGCAGCCTACCAGGCCCCTCCGCCCATGGGATTTTCCAGGCGGGAGTACTGGAGTAGAGTGCCATTGCCTTCTCCGGCATTAACTATAGTCAAAGTATTAAAAGAATGGACAGGTTTTTATTTCAATTCTCAGATTTGTTTAAAAATAGACCAATCTTGGTTTTGGTTGAAACACTCATTTGGTTGGAACACTCAATTCAAAGACCCTAATTATTTGAAATCAGGTCCTAAACTGGAAAACCTGCAGACAGGTTTAAATATAGTTTCTAAATACTCAGAAGAGGACAAACTTGATACTGGCTTGGAAACCTAAGAAGTTAGAATGTAATGAAACTAAGATTTTTCAGGTTAAGACTCTCTGCCCAGAAAAGGCAGCTTAGCTAAGGCTGAAGTCAAATGGAATAAAATGTAAAGGTTGTTAATGTAGCCCATCTCAGTCCAGAGGTGGTCTTGAGCAATCATCAAAATTCCAGAATATAAGGGTTTTATAAGCTCAGACTTTCTAGGTAATGTGGGCATTGTAAATGCCTTTTGGTGCCTTCTTTGAGAAGCATGTACTTCGTGGCTCAGCAGTGTTCGCTCTATGCAACCCTATGGACTGGAGTCCACTAGATTCCTCTCTCCATGGGATTTTTTCCAGGCAAGAATACTGGAGTGGGCTGCCATTTCCTCCTCCAGGGGATCTTCCTGACCCAGAGATTAAACCTGTGTCTCCTGCACTGGCAGGCGGATTCTTTTATCACTGAGCCACCTGAAGCACACCTAGAGCTAAAACCTCATTTGCTTACACTTCAGATATCCACTGGCTATAGTTTGTGGGAGAGTGAGCACTTATTAAATTGGTTTTAAACAGACTGAGTGAATACAGCCACAGAGATGCCTGGGAGCACCCACTAAACACTCCAGGTCATCTTGCTGTGTGCTCAAATTTAAGAACCACTGGATTACAGCATAGATACAAGGCTTCCAAATAGCTCCTGAGGGGAAGGCTGGGGAAATGTGACCTGAGTGCTTAAAAGCCTAGGCCAGAAACAAACAACTCAATCAACAAATGGACAGAACATCTAAACAGACATTTCTCCAAGGAAGACATACAGATGGCCAAGAGGCACATGAGAAGATGCTCAACATCGCTAATTATTAGAGACATGGAAATCAAAACTACAACGAGATAATCACCTCACATCAGGCAAAATGGCCATCATTAACAAGTCTACAAACAATAAATGATAGAGAGGGTATGAAGAAAATGGAACCCTCCTACACCATTGGTGGGGATGTAAATTGGTACAGTTGCTATGGAGAACAGTATGGAGAGTCCTTAAGGAACTAAAAATAGAGTTACCATATGACCCAGCAATCCCACTCTCCTGAGAATATATCCAGAGAAAAACATCGTTCAAAAGGAGACATGCACCCCAATGTTCATTCCATCACTGTTTACAGAAGCCAAAGCATAGAAGCAATCTAAATGTCCAATGATAAATGAATGGATAAAGATGTGGTACATACATAGGTACATACATACAATGGAATACTACTCAGCTATAAAAAAAGAAATAATGCCATTTGCAGGAACATGGCTGGACCTGGAGATCACAACAAATATCAGACAGAGGAAGACAAATATCATATTACATCAGTTACATGCAGAATCTGAAAAAATGATACAAATGACTTTGTTTACAAAACAGAAATAGACTCACAGACTTAGAGAAGGAACTTGGGGTTACTGGAGGGGAAGGGTGGTGGAGGGAGGGATAGATTAGGATTTTGGGATTGACACATACATATTGCTATATTTAAAACAGATGACCAACAAGGGCCTACTGGATAGCACAGGGAACTCTGCTCAGTACTCCATAATAACCTAAATGGGAAAAGAATTTGAGAAAGAACAGATACATGTATACATATAACTGTATAACTTTGCTGTACACTTGAAACTAACACAACATTGTTAATCAACTAACTCCAATATAAAATAAAAATTAAGAAATTATAACAATGAATAATAACAACAAAAAAAGTCTAGGCTAGGAATCATTCTTGCTTCCATCTTCCTTTTGCTGAATGGTCACAAAGTTCCGGATATTTTATCATTTTTTTATAATAGATTTTTAATGAGGTATAACACATATATAGTAGTGCATACATCTCAAGTATACAGAGACATCTGTATATGAGTGTAAGATAAGGAAACCAAATGCTGTTGGTGTTAAGTTTTCCAGAAAAGTTTCAGAGGTATTCTACTCTTCTCCTTTACCTTTTAAATCATTAACATGCCAAACATATTTTTAAAACTGAAAATTAATATTTAGTTTTCAGAGATGAATTGAGAATTCTCTTTTATGAATAAAAAAGGAACACTCAACCACAACCTGAGGCTTCTTTAATTTGTATATTTAACATGATATAATTTTTCAAAGTGGGTGGGTAATATTCATCTTCTTGAAGCCAAATTAATAACCTCCTGGAAGATTAAAAATGCATAATTATTGACATTTAGTGAGATTGCTAAAGTTTTTTTAATCTTTATCAGTAAATAAATGTATCAGTTGAAATCAGAGAAACAGTAGCTTCCCTGAATCAAAACATTTCTAACAGATATCTTTTGTGAGAACCCAGAAAAGGTATGATTGATTTCTTTCTTGGATTAAACTGAGTGTGCTAAATGAAAAACAAACTAGGTACAAATATACAGTATATTAAGTTTATTCTCATGTGTATCATTTCCTTAGCTGCTTGGACTAATAGTAATTTGTTTCCAGAAAAGTATGTGTCAGAATAACTAAGTCAATCAACACAGTTCAATAAGCTTTTACCATATATGTATTTTGAAATTGGATAAATGTTTCTAACAAACAAAATGTCTAGCATTTGTATTAATAATGACTTTCTATATAAGTAACACAAAATGTATTCATTCATTCAACCAAGACAAATCAGACACTGTGCTAGATTCTGGGGGATTCAAAAATAAATAAAACAAGTCTCTCATCTGGAACTCCAATCTGGTGGGAAAGACACAAGTAAGTAATAATTATCATACATATGAGACAGCAGGGCTCCAATAGAGATATGAATGAAATGCTACGCAAACATGAGTTTTTCCTGTTAATCAGCCTAAGATACCACAACATAGTCCATTATCACAAAAAACCCAAAACCATAATAAATAATATGTGAAAATGGTTAATCTTTGGGTCAGTAATAATAGCAATGACTACTTACATGTTATGGCTGTTGAGATTTACAAAACACTTAGGTAAATTAATATCACATGTAAGTATATACATTTTACAGTAGATAGGCCAACTTTGTTACTTATTTTTTTTTGTTATTTAATATCTTTATTCATGGTGTTTGTGAGCAGTTTAAGAGCAGGAATCATGTCTTTCATCTTTGCATTCCAAGGCCTAGCACAGTGCCTGTTATACAGTAAGTTTTTAACATGTGTTGAACGTATGCATACATGCATATATATATGAATATCAATGTTATATAAGTAGCACTTTTGAGTTCACAGATAATAGAATTAAGACAGACAATACTTGAAAAGAATATTTGGTATCCAAAATATCAGAAAACTTCACTAAACAAAGGGATGTGAAGTTTAATAGGGCTCAGTAATGACAGTACTTATTATAGCAGACATATTATTCATTTTTTAATATTCTCTCTAGATGATGCTGTTAAAGTGCTACACTTAATATGCCAGCAAATTTGGAAAACTCAGCAGTGGCCACAGGACTGGAAAAGGTCAGTTTTCATTCCAATCCCAAAGAAAGGCAATGCCAAAGAATGTTAAAACTACCATACAATTGCCATGATTTTACATGCTAGCACAGTAGTGCTCAAAATTCTCCAAGGTAGGCTTCAAACGGTACGTGAACTGAGAACTTCCAGATGTTCAAGACAGACTTAAAAAAGGCAAAGGAACCAGAGATCAAATTGCCAACACTCGCTGGATCATAGAAAAAGTAAGAGAATTCCAGAAAAATATCTACTTCTGCTTCATTGACTATGCTAAAGCCTTTGACTGTGTGGATCACAACAAACTGTGGAACATTCTTAAAAAGATGGGGATACCAGACCACCTGACCTGCCTCCTGTGAAATCTATATGCAGGTCAAGAAGCAACAGTTAGAACCAGACATGGAACAACAGACTGGTTCCAAATTGGGAAAGGAGTACGTTAAGGCTGTATATTGTCACCCTGCTTATTTAACTTATAGGCAGAGTACATTATGCGAAATGCTGGGCTGGATGAAGCACAAGGTGGAATCAAGATTGCTGGGAGAAATATCAATAACCTCAAATATGTAGATGATACCACCCTAATGTCACAAAGCAAAGAGGAACTAAAGAGTCTCTTGATGAAAGTGAAAGAGGAGAATGAAAAAACTGGCTTAAAGCTCAACATTCAAAAAACTAAGATCATGGCAACTGGGTCCATGACTTCATGGCAAATAGATGGGGAAACAACGGCAACAGTGACTGACTTTCTTTTCTTGGGCTCCAAAATCACTGCAGATGGTGACTGCAGCCATGAAATTAAAAGATGCCTTCTCCTTGGAAGAAAAGCTATGATCAAGCCACACAGCATGTTAAAAAGCAGAGACATTTCATTGCTTACAAAGGTCTGTCTGTATAGTCAATGATGANAGGGAGATTAAAATGAATAAATAAATCTATTTATCTTATGGTTAGTGAAGTGAAAGTGAAAGTGAAGTCACTCAGTGGTGTCTGACTCTTCATGACCCCATGGACTTCAGCCTACCAGGCTCCTCTGTCCATGGGATTTTCCAGGCAAGAGTACTGGAGTGGGGTGCCATCGCCTTCTCCGAGTATGTTCTTAACTATTATGTTATACTAAATTAACATTTTGAGATATGAGGTTATTTTTTTTCCTCCCCTACTCTTTATCAAAAAAAAAGAAAATACTTATTTAATGTAGACCATACACTAGGCATTGTGGTATGTTTCTGAGAACTACAAAAATGAGTCATGATTGACTTTCTGTTCTAGACAATAAGGAACAAGCACATAATCCTCCTGCTAATTAAAACTAAACACTCCAGGAAAAATAAATGAAATGTGGTAAAAGGAAGGCAAATTGGTTAGAGAACAATGAAATTCCAGGAACAATCTGGTGTTGAGTTCTCAGATTTGGGGTTTTTTTGCCTCCTATATATAGAAACAGCCTGGGTGCTAAAGCAGCCAGAACACCAGAAACACCAAGAGGCACATTCACAAAATTCCCCAAGAAGCCTGTTCTCTCCAGTCAAAACATCAGGACAACAGTAGCTCAGCAGCACTGAAATCTTTTGACTAACTTCCTCTATCCAAAGCACATGTGACAACAAACTGTGCCTCTTTCCCTTTCCATCTGATATGCAGAGACTGTGGGGAAGGAGCTCTAGGAAGCATTTTGCCCTGAATCAGGCAAAGGATAGCAATGAGGTGTTACCTTATCCCTTCTCAAGGAGGAAGCTAGAGAAAGTAATTCTTTATATCAGTGCATAATGCCATGGATAACTTTTAGCAGACCATGTATGCAACTGACCAAAGTTAAAACAGAAAAAGCTCTGAGAATTGAACTCTTAGTGGAATACTGCCCAGGTTCTAAATTGGCCAGGGTATTACGAAAGTGGAGCAGACCAGAAAATAACTTGCAAGAGCTTTGAAAAAGTTTGACATTTGAACCACAGTCCACAAAATTGGAACAAAATGTTCATTCTAACCTAAACAGATTATGAGTTTACTAAAATAGGAGATTTAAATAGGTTCAGAGTCTTTACCATAATATACAAAATGTTTAAGATATAATCCAAAATTACTAGACAAACCAAACATCAGGAAAATATTAAATAAGGTAATAAACAAGCACCAAAATTGTGATGGTACAGATATTAGAATTAGCTGACAAAGATTTTAAAGCAGCTGTCATAAAAAGTCTGATAAGCAACTATGAATGCTATTGAAGCAAATGGAAAAATCCAAAGCCTCAGCAATGAGAGAAAACATAAAGATGAACTCAGTGGGACTTCTCTGGTGGTCCAGTGGTTAAGAATCCATCTGCTAATGCAGGGGACACAGGTTCAACCCCTGGTCCAGGAAAATCCCACAGGCTGTCGGGCAACTAAGCCCGAGTACCACAACTACTAAGCCCACACTCTAGAGCCAGCACGCTGCAACTACTAGAGCCCGTGTGCCATGGAGCCTCTGCCGTGCAACAAGAAAAGCCACTGTAATAAGAAGCCTATGCACCACAGCTAGAGAAAACCCACATGCAGCAGCAAAGATCCAGTGAAGTCCAAAAAAGACAAGAAATAACTAAAAATAAAAAAGCGATGAATCCAATGAAAATATCACAATAATAACATTTTTAAAATAAGTAAAAAACCAAATAAAATAACTAAAATAAAAATCACATTAAATAGGCACAATAGCAGAATGGAAATGACAAAAGAAAGAATCCCAGAACTTGATGACAGACCAATATAAATTATTCAGTCTGAACAACTGATAGATAGAAACAATCAACAGAGTCCCAGGGCTCTGTGGGACAATAACAATGTTTCTACCATTCATATCATCAGAGCCCCAGAAAGAGAGGAAAAAGAGGCTAAAAACATGTTTGAAGGAATAATGACTAGAAATGGCCCAAATCTAGTGAAAGACACAGACCTGCAAATTTAAATAGTTGAGCAAAGCTCAACAAAATAAACCCAAAGAAATCCATACTGAGTCAGTCAAAATCAAATTTCTGAAGACTAAATTCAAATTATAGTGTATTTCTCATAAGAACTATGGAAGCCAGAGGCAATGGCCCAACATTTTCCAAGTGTTGAGGGGGAGGAGAAAGAACTGTCAACCCAGAATTCTACATCAAGTGCTTACATAGACCAGGAATGAAAAGAAAGAGTGTTTGGGGATAGCTAAAGGATATAGTGGTTATAGGGGGTACAATGAAATTGTTCTAAAATCAATTGTTGTGATGTTTGTACAATACAACTCTGTGAATATAAAAAAAACTATTGAATTGCACATTTTAAATTGGTATGTATGCTGATATGGTGGATCGTAATACTTTCCACTACATACACATTAAAATGAAATGTTAAAAACATTCAAGAAATGTAGAGGAAGACAGGAATGGGAAAAAAAGAGGAATAAAAAAACAAGAAACAATGCATAATAAGTTGGAAATCTTAAATTCTAACATTAATGATTAATTATAGGTAAATGGGGCTTCCCCAGTGATGCAGCAATAAAGAATCTGCCTGCTAGGCAGGAGATGCAGGTTCAATCCCTGGATTGGGAAAATCCCCTGGAGGAGGAAACAGTGTTCTTGCTGGGGACATTCCATGGACAGAGGAGCCTGGCAGGCTATAGTCCATAGGGTCGCAAAGAGTCGGACATGACTGAGTGACTGAACACATATATATACACACGGGTAAATGGTATAAGCACACCAATAAAAAGATTTTTTTTTAAAAAGAGAGAGGACTTAACTACATGCTTGTGGGTTATCTATTTAATATATAGTACTGTGTATATTTTAATCCCAAACTCCTAATTTATCCCTCCCTGATCAACTGGTTTTTGATAAAGGTACAAAGGCAAGCCAATAGATAATTTTTTAAACAAATGGTACTAAAAATATTGGATATCCACATACAAAAACAAAAAAACAAACCAAAACCTATACTTTCTACCATATACAAAATTATCTAAAAATCAATAATAAATGTAAAATCTCTATAACTACATAAACCTTTTAGAAGCAAAGAAAGGTAAAAGATCTCGGCAACCTTGAGTTAGGTGAAATTTCTTAGCGATGATACCTAAGAATAGTCCTTTACAAAATCTAGAGATTGAATTTCATCCAAACTTAAAATTCTATTTGAAAGACACTGTTAAGAAAATAAAAACACAAGTCATAAAAAGTTGGAGAAAATATTTGTAAAACACCTATCTGATAAAGCCTTCGATATATCCAGAATGAAGAACTCTTACAAGTGAATAATAAAGCCAATAATGAAATTATAAGATGGCCAGTCTGAATAGACATTTCACCAATTAAGCATATGAAAAGATGCTCAACATCATTACTACACAGGAAAATAACACATTCAAACCACAATGTGATACTACTACGCATCTATTAGAAAGGCTAAACCAAAACCAAAACAAATCTGTCAATACCAAATTCTTGGTGAGGATGTGGAAAAACTAGAACTCAGATTTTGCTGGTAGGAATGGTAACATAAACGTTACAGCCCTATGGAAAACTGTTTGCCAGTTTCATAGTAAGTTAAATACACACTTACTACATGGCCCAATAATTTCATCGAGTGTTTAGTACACAGGAGAAATAAAAGCATGAAGGCTTATATTCACATAAAAACCTGCATGTGGATGTTTATGAAAGCTTCATTTATTAGTACTAAAAACTGGAAACATCTCAATTGTCCTTCAACTGGAAAATGACAAAAGAAATTGAAGTACATCTATACAACAGAATACTGCTCAGCAATAAAAAGGAATGAAGTACTAATCTACTCAATAACATGGAAAAACCTCAAATGTATTATGCTAAGTTAAAGAACACAGTCTCAAAGGGTACATATTGTATGATTCATTTACATGGGTTTCTAGAAAAGGTAAAACTATGGGACAGAAGACAGACCAGTTGTATCCAGGGGCAGCCAGGGGCTGAGATGTGGGGAGAGATTGATGATGAAGGGACATGGGGAAATTTGGGGTGTGATGGACCTGTTCTACATCTTGACTGTGGTGGTAACTGCATGACCACATGTTTGCTAAAATTAAGTAACCACAGACTGAAAAGCGTAAAATTGACTGTATTTACTGTATTAAAACTCCAAAAACTTTACTTTAAAACAACAAAAAAAGATATCATAACACTTTAAGTGAAAAAAATTTACTTTCGTCACAAATGATCAGATATCCACATACTGGCTGAGGGTAATCATATATGAGTTGAGCATGAGGGAAGGCAGTTATTTTTAAGGTGTTTTAGCATGAACTGCTAACGGAGGAAGAAAACTGACCACACAAAATATTTGCTTTGGGGAAATACAATTGCTAAATGAAAAAAGAGAACATGTCACGCTTTGGTCTGAGTTATTTTTGCCTGAAACTAAGCTGTTTTAGCTCTAAATATTTCAATATATATTTGAATCTTGGATGTATTGGGACCCAGAAGTACTTCATACCTTCTCCAAAAACTCATTTTGCTGATCCATGTTTCCATGTATGCTGTTAATAAAGCAAGAAAGGTAACTGCTCTTGAAATTTGAAAGAGCCTTACAAAATAATCATCTTCCCTGGTGGTTCATATAGTAAAGCGTCTGCCTACAATGCAGGAGACCTGGGTTCGATCCCTGGGTCAGGAAGATCCCCTGAAGAAGGAAATGGCAACTCACTCCAGTACTCTTGCCTGGAAAATCCCATGGACGGAGGAGCCTGATAGGCTACAGTCCACAGGGTCGCAAAGAGTCAGACACAACTGAGTGACTTCACTTCACTCACTACAAAATGCTCAGGTCATGTACAGTAACTCCTGGAAGTGAAGTGTAAGTCGTTCAGTCATGTCTGACTCTTTGCGATCCCATGGACTATACAGTCCATGGACTTCTCCAGGCCAGAATGCTGGAGTGGGGATTTTTCCAACTCAGGGATCAAACCCAGGTCTCCCACACTGCAGGCAGATTCTTTACCAGCTGAGCCACCAGGGAAGCCCAGCTCCTCGAAGAGGCAAGTTTTTGTTGTTTCAGAATCTCGGTTTTGAAGATGGAGGTAAGTTTTGAATTTGACACAACATATCTGATAATAGAAGCCCCTATCATGAGTCTTCTGGGTGGTCACTCAGTGCCAGGTATTATTCTCTATACAAAGACCTCCAATATCTAATCCAGAAGATTCCAGAGATTCTATCATGGCTTTTATAGATATGGACTCATTTAAACCCAAATTCATTAACAGAACTGAAATGTATTACAGGTAGAGAACGTTCCTTTTATCATTTGAGTCCTTCTAGAGCGAAAAATGACACAGAGAATCAGTTCAGTTCAGTCACTGTCGTGTCTGACTCTATGTGACCCCGTGGACTGCAGCATGCCAGGCCTCCCTGTCCATCACCAACTCCCGGAGCTTACTCAAACTCATGTCCATGAGTTGGTGATGCCATCCAACCATTTCATCCTCTGTTGTCCCTTTCTCCTCCCGCCTTCAATCTTTCCCAGCATCAGGGTCTTTTCAAATGAGTCAGTCCTTTGCATCAGGTGCCCAAAGTACTGGAGTTTCAGCTGCAGCATCAGTCATTCCAGTGGATATTCAGGACTGATTTCCTTTAGGATGGACTGGTTGGATCTCCTTGCAGTCCAAGGGACTCTCAAGAGTCTTCTCCAACACCACAGTTTAAAAGCATCAATTCTTCAATGCTCACCTTTCTATATAGTCCAACTCTCATATCCATACATAACTACTGGAAAAAATGCTAGTCTCTAGCTTATTGTATTTCATAATTGACAGATACTCTCAATCCACATCTTATTTGTTAGTATTAAGCAAAGACAGTAGTACTTACTGTTAGCAAGATAATGGTAATTCACGTAATAATTTCCTCCTAGAGTAGCATCCTTCCTCAGAAGTTTGAATAAGGGAGAGGATTCAGGACCAGTGGTCATAACAATGAACATGAGAAATGGAGGCAATCGGCACACATTGGGATAATCCTGACTGATTAGACTTCTCAGGGCCAAAGTGGAATCAGAACCACGGGGTCAACAGGTCACTCTGCATCCCAGGGCAGCCACTTCACTCTTAGAAAGTCAGCTGTAAGATACAGGGAAACTTCAAGGCTTCTTTCAACTCCTGACATACTTTGGTTTTGTGTCAATGATATTTATACTTTCTAACAGGGAAGATTTAATTTGGTTGTGTCACCACCATCCAATATGCTGTGCCTATAAGGAACACTTCTGCAACTGAGGCAGCTGAAAGCATGTATCCCTTAGTATGACTAGAAAAAGCAGCCCTTAGCCTCCTCACCTGGGTCCTGTTTTCAGTTGCTTTAAGGGGATAGTGGCTCTAGAGCTAGTTTCCAAGTGGTGAGTAGCCCATTAGGTTCTGAGCAGCCCATTAGGTTCTGAGCTTCCTACTAAATGAGAGTAGCTGAGAAAGGCCTGTTCCTTTACTAGCTACCCTACTCCTTCCCCTCATTTCCTTGGTTACAACATTCAGCTAATACCTGTCCAGTCTCCACCACCGCTTCTTCTGATGAACAAATGAGATGATTCATTGTTTGGAAGTGTTTGGTAACTGCAACATGTTGTACAAATGAAGGGCTTGTGATGTAAACTAGTATTCACTGGACAGCAGTCACTTAAATTTGCATTCCTATCAGGGACAGCTAATATAGGATGCAGCTGGCTAGTGTGCTGTGTTTTAATTATTCTGGCAACTGTGGAGGTAGCCTCTAATCCACCACCAACTGTGGCTGGCATTCTGCATGTGCTCAGTCTATACACAGTTTAGGAAGCTGAGCTGGAACCGTGACTGGAAACCCACTGCTCTGCTGCAGTCAGTTATTTTAAGGCTAGCTGAAACAGGAGAGTCTCTGTACAGACTGGTACGTGCAGAAGCCAGAGCTCCAACTCCAGCATTTAGAGGCAATGATTGTGACATGTAGTGACAGTTGTGCCACTCTACACAATAGCTATGGCATCATACTGTCCCACACAAGTGAATTCAGCATTCTCTATAGATATCTTATTTGCTTGTTCTAAAATGTTACCTTTGTGTGGCATCAAAGATGCATTTATCTCCTTTCACCTGCTTTTTACTTCATACCTTTCAGATTGTCACAATCTTGGGAAGACAACTGTGTGATTTAAAAACTATCTGCTTATTTTTATAGAGGCCACATGGGAACAATGGAAAGAAGATAGGATCCATAATCCAATAGATATATCTGCCTACACATGAAGGCCCTATAGTTTAGTATTTAAAAGCATGGACTTTACAATCAGTCTTGCAGGCTTCAATTTCAGTTCTGTTCTTTATTAGACAAGTTACTTAATCTCTCCACATCTCAGTATCCTGACCTATAAAATGAGGGAAGTAAGAATACCCCAAACTCTTCATGGTGTTTTGTTATTAAATGAGTTCACATGTTACAAAACATTTAAGACGGTGCTTATATAACATAGCTTTATGAATGTTGGCTAATTTTATTATCATTATTAGTATAGATGCATATGCCTGTAAGTATATTTGTAAACATATACATGTGTAGGCTTCCCTGGTGGCTCAGACGGTAAAGAATCTGCCTGCAATGTAGGAGACACAGGTTTGATCCCTGAGTTGGGAAGATCCCCTGGATAAGGGAATGATTACCCACTCCAGTATTCTTGCCTGGAGAATCCCATGGCAGAGGAGCGTGGCAGGCTACAGTCCATGGGGTCACCAAGAGTCAGACATGACTGAGCAACTAACATTTTCACTTTCATGTATGTAAGCAACCATTTATAAAACCTTTAATGACTGTAACATTTAAAGCCAGGGTAAAGGAAAAAGTAACCTGAAATGTCACTGCTCTATGACTTATGAGTCTCCCTGCCACACCTAACTACTGTGTTGGGAGATGTTACAAACAAAGAAAAACAAGGATTCAGAGAGATTTATGTAAGTTCAGAGCATGGACAGGTCAACAAAAGTTATAGTAGAATCAGAAATGGTGCTGCCTGGCTACCTTACCACTGCAAATACCCCAGACACTTTTAGCAATGAGGCCAGGATCCATCATTACACACAGTGAATATTTACAAATTATTTTGTTTGGTTTTTACAAAGAAAGAAGGATTATTCTTTGTTAGCATTTACAGATTTTTCTTTTTGAGACATTTCTGAACTACACAAGATTTGATCATTTTACTGTAAATCCAACCTGATATAACAAGTTTCTATCTATTGTCTGCCATGTGTGATGCTAGATATTTTACATTCCTTATCTAATTTAACTGTCCCATAGGCACAGTATTATGGGCCGTGCTGGGTCAGTGGCTAAGACATCATGTTTCCAATGCAGGGGGTCCAGGTTCCGTCCTTGGTCAAGGAGCTAGATCCCACATGCTGCGATGAGAATTGGGCAACTGAAAGACCCCACATGCCTCAACAAAGATCAAAGTCCTGCAGTTGCAACTAAGACCTGGTGCAGCCAAATAAATAGATTACTTAATTAAAAGAAAAAGACAAAGCCAGAATTAAAATCTCAGGTTTATCTGACTCTAAAATCTGTATCCTTTTTACTATATTGCACTGTACAGTACTAAAATGAATCAACTAAAATATATTATCCACAGTACCTCTGGTATTCAATTAAATTATTTGAGCTTAATGTTAACAGAAAAATCTACACACCTATAAATGACAGTCATAGCATGAAAGGATTTTATTATGTATGTTTGTTTTTAGGGCCCAGTACTGAGTCCTAATTCATCTGAATCTAGGACGTAATAAGCTATGTTAAAACATTAATCCACTGTATTAGGTTAAACACTAAGAACTGCTACTAAAATGATGTCTCATTCAGGAAAAGCCTCTTCACTCCTCCTCCAGGACAATGGGCAGCACAGAAAGTGTTCGATTTAATTAGCTGTGTATGTAGAAAGAGATGCTCATCTGTTTCCATGGAGTCAAACACATCACTACACACTTCTCCATGGAAACAGAGAAGGGAAAACAGAAAATGCTAAAGTGAATGAATTCATCGAGCAGTTCGTGAGCAAAGATTGAAGGAAAAAAATAATTCATCTGTAGTACTATGTTACTAGTTTAGAAAAGAGAAACAGCATATACTTAAGAGATCATCATTCATGTTACATAAAAGAACACAGAAGATACACTGAAATTTAAGATGTATCTTAATACTAAAAATAACATATTATTTGGTGGGAATATACAAATGTTAGGAAATACCACACAGCCAAGGTATTACTGTCTTTGAACAGAAAACAAAAATGGCAGAATTCTTAAAAGGTGAACCATATTACAGCTCAAAGTGAGTAATGAGTAAGGGATTCCTTAGACAACACAATAAAATACATAGAACCAACTTATAAATACATTTACCAGTTCTGTATTTGTTTCATATCATGATTGCTTCTTTGTTTTTAAGGAATTTTTTCCTCTGGAGATATAAAATTATAGAAATATTTCAAGTTTTATTATGTAACATATTAATTTGTATGATTGAGCCTATACTGCACACTTTGTTCCCCTTAATAATTATATTTCATGGTAAAATAATGAAAGAGTTATAAAATATCTTTTCTTGAGGAGTTCTGACTTTAAAATTTTTTCCCAATGAAATTTAGCCCTAACTTGTCTCTTAACTCAATTTAACTCAATTCAGATTTAATCTCAGTCCTCTAAATGATTATAGACTTATTGGGAAGAAAGATACTTAAAACAGTGATAATAATTTTCATTCACTTCTTCAACAAGCATTTCTCATGTGCCTACTATGTGCCAAGAACTGTGCTGGATTTTGTGTGTGTAATGATGACTTCAACAGACCTAGTCTATACTCACGGAGGCTATCAAATTAGAGAGGAGAGAGACATTAAAATAGTCAAACATACACATACACAGTTATGACAGGAAATAAATTCTATGAAAGAAAACTGAAGAGTTACAAGAGAGGACACAGTGAACAGACTTCACTGAGATTCAATGGGCAGAGCAGGCTTCTATAAAGAAGTGACCTCAGTGATGAGATCTGAAGGGTGAGTAAAGGTCAGCCAGACAGACAATGAGGAGAATAGTATTTTAGGCAAAAGCTTTGAGATGGAAAAGGGCTTACAGATTTGAGAAATGAAAATAAAGCAGGTTTTTCTAGGAAAAGAGTGGTGAAATGTGAGGTTGGAGAGAGAAAGAGGTATAGTTTCAAAATTTGTTCCAAATACAATGGGAAGCAATTCAAGTGTTTTGAGCTCGATATAACTGAATATACAATTTTTAGCACAAGTAAACATGGAACATTCAGGAGAAAAGTCCAAAAAAGGCAAAACTAAACTATAGAGTTTAGACATACGACTAGGTGGCAAAACTACAATATAATTATCACATAAATGTCACTGCTACTGCTAAGTCACTTCAGTCATGTCTGATTTTGTGCAACCCCATAGACAGCAGCCCACCAGGCTCCTCCATCTCTGGGATTCTCCAGGCAGGAACACTGGAGTGGGTTGCCATTTCCTTCTCCAATGCATGAAAGTGAAAAGTGAAAGGGAAGTCACTCAGTCGTGTCCGATCCTCAGCGACCCCATGGACTGCAGCCTACTAGGCTCCTCCATCCATGGGATTTTCCAGGCAGGAATACTGGAGTGGGGTGCCACTGCCTTCGCCAACATAAACGTCAAGACACCATATTATGCCAAGAGGGAAGGAACAATGAACTGGGGCTTCTGGAAGAACAATGTCCTGTTCTCTGACCTAATGTTGACTACATGCACTTTCGCTTCATATTTATTCGTTAAATTGAACATTTAAGTTCTATGGACTTCTCTATACATATATTTCAAAATAAAAAAGTATATTTTCTTTTCTTTCAGTAAAATATAGATGGAGATAAAGATGTGGGGATAAAGAGTGCAGGTGGCTCAAGAAGCTTGGTTCTGGTGACAGAGGTTGATAATTGCCCCCATACCACTCTCTCATTCTTTCTTTCTGGGAACTGATCACCCTGAGTTTTAGCTAGGCATGATGCCATTCAGGGAGAGAGAAGTTTTTTCGGGCTCTTTGTCCTAGGTGTGGCTCTAACTCCACCCACTTCCAGGATGACAAATTGCTACCCTGCACACTCTCTTTCCCCCTTCCTGCTGGCTGGGCTCTGACAACAGCAAAAGAATCTGCCTTTGACCCAAAGATGGATGCCACATGTTGAGAATGGCAAAGTAAAGCCCTAGCAACATCCTGGATGATTTTGTAAAGCAGAGATGTCTCTCCACCCTAGCCTGCCCACTTACCTTTGTTCTATTATGAGAATGAAATATACCTCTATTTTATTTAAGTCACTGTTAAAGCAGTTTAGCCCATGTACTCATACATTTACACAAAGGAAGGCTGACAAATATGGCAATACCTAGAGGGGGGTACCTAGAAGGAGCAGAGAAGGGATTTTTAAATAATGGAGCTAACAGAGCATGTTTATCTTCAATGTTGATAAAAGAATTTAGAATAGAGGAAAAGGTTGATGATGTAGTAATCCGAGGTTAAAAAAATGAAACAAGATCCCTGAGAAGACAGGACATAGGGAGAAAATATCTTTGACAGAAAGGGATATTTGCTCTGTTTTAGCAGGAAGAGAGAAGAAGATGGGTGAAGCTGTAGGCTGAGACAGTTATTGGGCTGAAAGTTGTGAGAGTTCCTATTTAGTGTTTTCACTTTCAGTAAGAAGCATAAAGCATTAGCTAAGAAAGGGAGGGAGGGAGAAATGGCAGTAGTCAGAGTTTCAGTAGAGGAAAAAGGTATGGGACAGTCATATGGAGAAATGTAATATGATGAGTAGAGTCTTGAGTACCTTTCCGAAGTGGGGAGGCATGAATTTAAGGTGTTACCAATCTTCCAGACAGGTTAAATTGTTCAGGGCTTGACAGAGGTAGATGGATTAGGTCCATCCAGATTGCAACAGCCAGGTGTCACAGATGAGAAGAAAAGGGAGTTCTTCCAAGAGAAGGACTTTAATAATAGACTGTGGAATCAGGGCTGAATAGAAAGGAAAGTAAAAACAGAAGAATAATGATGGTCAAAAGTGGAAAAGATAATGGATTGGAGGACTCAGTGACACTGGAAAACTATCATTCTCATTAGTAAATGAGCTGGAACTAAGAGTTTTAGTTGAATGGTGGGTGTCTGAGTGAAAAAGTCAGAGGTGGTAGATGTCAAATTTGAAGAATAACTGAATGTAGATAGCTGAGGTGAAGTGAAGATCACACTCTGACAGAGAAGAGAAATCTTTACAGGGAATGTGGTAAGAGAACTTTGTCCTTGAAGATGAGCTAGAGTTTGCTTAGCAGAGAAGAAGGTAAGGGGGAAGAAGGTAAAAAAGGGGAGAGGGAATAGATGTATAGAGGAAACAAAGACAAAATTTATGCCATATTGAGGAACAGAAAAACTAGTAATCAGTTAGGGTGCCTGGGTAGAAATTCCTGGAAAAATGAGACATTTAGAGTAAAAATACATTCTAAAGGAATAGGTATGGAGGTTCAAGTAGTGTTGACTTTAAAGACTGGGTTGTCAATCATGATGTCATTAAACATTTAGTGGTATGTATCGAGATTACAAATAACGGAGATTTTTATATTATTTATTTTCTTTGGGACTAACAACTTGTGACTATGTAGATTTGTGGTTTTTGCAGTCCTGGAAAATTCTCAGCCACTGTCTTTTTCCTGTTCACTTTATTCTCTAGAACTTCTCTAGAAGTTCTCCTAGAACCTCCATGTTGGACCTTTCTCTCAAGACAGGGTGACCACTATCAACTTCAATCAGCTGAATCAGTGATAAGAACATTTAATCAATTTAAAATCACTGAAGTTTAAATCATTTGTAAACATTACTTTGGAATATATTAAATGTTATAGATCATTATCTAATATCTCATTCCAGATCGCTGTTCTTACAGTGATCTCAAATAACAGATGAATTATTAAAAGACAAATTAATTCTCTTAGCACCTTATAGTATCTATTTAGTTCAGTTCAGTTCAGTTGCTCAGTCGTGTCCGACTCTGCAACCCCATGAACCACAGCACACCAGGCCTCCCTGTCCATCACCAACTCCCAGAGCCCACCCAAATCCATGTCCATTGAGTCGGTGATGCCATCCAACAATCTCATCCTCTGTCGTCCCCTTCTCCTCCTGCCCTCAATCTTTCCTAGCATCACGGTCTTTTCAAATGAGTCAGCTTTTCACATCAGGTGGCCAAAGTATTGGAGTTTCAGCTTCAACATCAGTCTTCCAATGAACAACTCAGACTGATCTCCTTTAGGATGGACTGGTTGGATCTCCTTGAAGTCCAAGGGACTCTCAAGAGTCTCCTCCAACAACACAGTTCAAAAGCATCAATTCTTCGGCGCTCAGCTTTCTTTATAGTCCAACTCTCACATCCATATATGACCACTGGAAAAACCATAGCCTTGACTAGACGGATCTAGATTTGATGTCAAATACACAGATATTTCTCAAGTACTTTTCATCTAACCTAAAAACCACAGTTTTAAGTTTCAGACTTAATTTTTTTCTTATCCAAGTCTTGAAACCAAATATAAACAATAATGTATTTCCCCTAAAACGTGTGTGTAAACTGCAAATTAAAACTAAAATGAACAAATTTCCTTAGGACAAAGAGTTATTTTTTTCAAGTTTTTGTACTTAAAGAGGAACTTGGAGCTTACCTACGATAAGCTTGTGAAGAGCACCCTTATCTCCATTAATAGCAGCAGCATGAACTTGGGATGCTAACGAAGAACCAGGAAAGAACAAGTTCTCTGATCTGTTCATAGTCTTCTCAACAACTGGAACAACCTGAAATGATGATGCAACCAATAAATATCCATAGGAAACACTTCTGAAATCCATCTCACCAGTTCTAAATGGGTATGTTACAATTATGGCTTACTAGAAACACTTCAACAAGATTCAAAATGTCTACAGTCCTAGTTTTAGAAGAGACATAAGGAGCAAAGCAGCTGAACTTCTGTACAAGTTGCTCATCTGTACAATGAAAGGATTAGATGCTTCTAAGACGCTTATCTTAGAAGAAGGAAATGGCAACCCACTCCAGTGTTCTTGCCTGGAGAATCCCAGGGATGGGGGAGCCTGGTGGGCTGCCGTCTATGGGGTGGCACAGAGTTGGACACGACTGAAGTGACTTAGCAGTAGCAGCAACACACTTATCAGGGGCTGAGGGGGAAAAAAAAAAGGTTAACTATTTAACATTAGACCCAGGGTTCAAAAGGCACAGTGACTGGCTAAGTAATACAGGTGATTTGACTCCACATAATACTAAATATTAGAACTGATATTGGGACTAAAGGTGATGACAAAGTCACAAAATAGATAATGATATAAACTTATCAGGTTAAAATTACCTAGATTTAAGTACTAAATTAGAAGGTACCTCATTCTTTCTTTCATGCCCACAAAAGGAGGCATTTTTATTTGTTCTCTTCTTGTGTCCACCATGGAAATATACCTAGTTAGAGATCTTGACCTCAGAACTTAACTTGGAAATCACACCATTAGGATAAACCATGTTTCATTAAGGAAAATTTTGCTGACTGGTCATTTGATATGGTTTGATAGACTCTTCTAGAAATGCATTAGCTGCATAGGAAAATAGTACATTCCCTATCAAAAGTGCTTAAGCAGAGATTGGATTATGTCAGAAAAGGAGCAGGAAGAATTCAAGTACCTGATGGAAAGAAAGAAGAGTAGTTTCATCAATGATCATAAACTTGCATCCTAAACTTAAGATGTCCTATCAAAGTTTCAAACTTGAACCTACAAGGATAAGGGAGATAATAAGTACAAGAAACATGGGGAGTGATAAGTAACACAGCAAACTGGAGCATGTGTACCTATCTAAAGGGAACAGCTGTTAATTAGCTTCAGCTAACATCTACCATAAAGGTAAGCAAGCCCTCTTCTGATTTTAACAAAAAGTGAAACTCCAATCCCTGTGACTCTCTTTTGTAAAATAAATTTATTACAGTTCATGAGCTTGATTGTCGTTCACAAGGATTACTGGTTATTTTAAAGTGAAAGTATTTTCTTAATTTTGTAAAGTTTAGCTCTTCATGGCTTTATTTTGCTGACAATTTCAGTTAATGTGTTGGCACAAATTATGGGCCTTTTGAGAGACTTCTGTCATGTTTGAGCAAGTCTGTCATGTCAGAAAAACCAGTTATATGCAGGATTAAATTAAAGTGACTTAAAGAAGCTGCAAAACAGGGGTGGAGGTTAAAACACAGAAGAGTAATCATACTTGGGCTCAAGGCCAGTTCTTTAATAATATGCAGTGTAAACATAGGCTACCTTCAGCTCTGCCTTCCCGTAAAATATGAAACATGAAATCAATAGACCATGCAGATTCATTCAACAAGTTGAATGCCAACTATGTGATAGGCACTGTTCTGATCTCTAGACATTGTTCTGCCCTTTAGATCACTCCAGATGATCAGAGTTTTGGACACATCAGAATCACAAAAAAAAACTTTTGGAAAATTAAAAATTTTATCTCAGTTATATATATATTATATAGATCTCATAATTCTTAGCAACTTAGTACAGAAACAGGTAGATAGATGGTTTTCAGTGAATGCTTGAGTGAAAAATCAGTCATAGGCTGAGTACTAAGGCCAGTGGGTGGGTGGCCAGGGTCAAAGTTTAGTTTCTTGGAGTAATGAGTTCATACTCATCTGTCTCAGGTCTTTTTTAAGTCCTCATTTCTATTTACCAGAGAGGTTGGTGAGTGGTAAAGAGATAAGAACACCAGACTAGGAGAGAGGAGACCTAAATAAAAATCTTGACTCCATCACTATTTAATTTTGTCAGCCTGAGAAATCCTTTTAAAAAAAAAAAAAAAAA
Organism: Aepyceros melampus; assembly: GCA_006408695.1. Classification (NCBI taxonomy): domain Eukaryota; kingdom Metazoa; phylum Chordata; class Mammalia; order Artiodactyla; family Bovidae; genus Aepyceros; species Aepyceros melampus. Next base: position 162,964 of record SJXQ01011812.1, on the reverse strand, counting down.
CCTCAAATGTATACAAAAATTTTTTAGTGCTGTTTTTCATAAATTTTTATAGATCAAAACCTCTTAGTTATGAAATTCTATAAAATGCAAAGGTATCATCATCATCAACTAACTATAAAACAAGCCAGTGTAATAAACGCTCTAATAATAACTGTAGAAAACTAGTGGTGCTGTAGTAGTAGTACTGTTAGTCGCTCAGTCATGACTGACTATCTGCTACTCTATGGACTATAGCCTGCCAGGCTCCTCCGTCTATGGAATTCTCCAGGCAAGAATACTGGAGTGGGTAGCCATTCCCTTCTCCAGAGGTTCTTCCCGACTCAGAGACAGAACCTAGGTCTCCTGCACTGCAGGCGAATTCTTTACCATCGGAGACACCAGGGAAGCCTAAAGTGGTGCTGTAGTCACAAGCAAAGGAAGAGTAACTGTGATAGGACCAAAGGATTGGTTGTTCGGAAAGTTCTCAGAGATGGTGATTGACATCAAACCAGGGTCTCCTGCATTGCAGGCAGATTCTTCAGCAGCTGAGCTACCAGACAAGCTCAGCTGACATTGCTTGGCTACAACTGGCAGCACGGCGATCTAGCTAGGTGTTCGTAAATGAATCTGGAGAGCTAACCGGGCCCAGGTTAAGTTCCTTAACTGGTTGGCTAGCAAGTGTAATTATCCTGTAGGAGTGATCCATCCATCAGTAGCAATCACTCTCGCACTGAGCTTTTCAGTTTATAAAGGGCTTCCCCAGTCCATCCTGTAACTATCCCTTACAGGAGTCCAAAATGACAATTACGGGTGAGTCATTAACACATTCCACTGAAACACAACAAGGGGTGGCTCTTGACTTTATAATGCTAGAACTAACGCAGAGAGAAGAGCAAGTAGGAAAGGAGGCCAGTGACTGGAGGTTCAGGCTACAGCTCAGGCCAGGAGGGCCGAGAGTTTGAGGCAGGGGCTAAGCACTGCAGACCGATAGGAGCTTCCCCAGCCAGGCCCCCTCTTACTCACCGTCGCCTCCTCCAGGACTCACGTCCTGGGGGCGGTTCCAGGAGGCACGACCCCCGCTGGGCCGCCCCTCCTGCCAGGCCAGGCCACTACATCCAGCTGGGACTGAGCCCACCGAGCTGAAAACTAGTGGACTCCCTCGGAAGGCGGCGCGAGGCTTCTGGGAATTGTAGTTCGCGTCCTCTAATAACTCTCCCCACGCCCTTTCTATCCCACAAGGCCCCGCGCGCGGCCGACTTGGTGGACCAGGCCCGAGAGCTTGACGGGAAAAGAGTTCCGTGCACTTGATGACGTGCTTTTTGAGAATGGCGCAGGACTACATGTCCCGACGGGCTCTGAGAGAGGCAGGACCCGGAAGTGAGGGTGTGCGAGGCCTCTCTGGAAGTTGTCCCGGGTGTTCGCCGCTGGAGCTCCGGGTCGAGAGGACGGGGTCCCGCTGCCGGGAGAATCCTCCATGCCGCCGGCGCCCGGAGCCCAGCCCTTTCCTATCCTAACCCAACCTTTTCCAGTCCCAGACGCCAGCGCCTGTCCCTGCCGCGGACTCTGGCGTTACCATGATTCCTGCCATCTTCCTATCCTTACCCGACCTCAGATGCTCCCTGCTTCTCCTGGTGAGTGAGTGAAGGAATGACAGACCCTTCGATAGATGGTGTGTCGGTCTCCCGCCCTTACCGAGGGGGACACAGCTGCTCCTACCCTTCCTTTCCTGTTTTTTTTCTCCTGGTGGCGAGGAGTGCACCCTCCCCCGCTGCCTTCATTCTCGGCATCCGTCTGTCCGCTTCCCAGGCCCAGGGTTCCTGAGGCCTGAGAAACCACGGACGGAGAATGAGACCTGTAAACCCGAGAATTAGCCCTGGGAGAAGAGTCTGTGGGAGGGTCAGGGCGAGCAGCGCCCCTTCCCCCGGCTTTCGGAGGTTGTTTCAGTCCAGAGGGCTCATGAACTTGGTGGTAGTCTGTGTCCAAAAGGTCGGGGCGTAGACCTTCTGTTCCCTCCCACCCCCTTTTGGGAACAGTGTGAGGCCGACAGGTGCTGGGGTCTTGTGAATCTCGCTCTTGAGCCCTGAAACGGTGCCCGGGTCGGCGGAGCCCTCTGTTGTGGCTTGATACGATTGGTTGAGAACCCGGAACTGGAAGCTGGTTTGGTGTCCACTGGGGGAGCAAAGGTTTAAAGGGTGGAGGCTGTGATTACCAGAAAGCCTCAGCTCAGAGCCTCCCTCACATCTGGTTATACTGCCCCTCTCCACCCCGAAATTTAAGCAGAGTTGTTCTTCAGGCTCCTGATTGGTGAATGACCAGGTTTTCTGCATACATATGCACTTATTCCTTAACTCCCTCACCGGCTCAGCACCATCCCATCTTGGAAAGGAATCTTCCCCCCACTCCGTCTTCCTCCAAAGTACATCTTAAGTGTGCAACCTGAGTAATCCAGGCTGCAGGTCAAATTGAGACAAAAGTGAAGGACTAACTCCATGTGGCAAATGATGTACTTTTAATTGAACTGTTATAACACGATATTTGAAAGTACTTTAATTGTAGTAGGTTTTTATAAAGCTAAATTTAAGTTGAACATTAAGTTAAAATCACTCTTGACAATGTAAGAAATATAATTCATTCTCCCAAATCATCCCACCCTCTCCCTCTCCCTCAGAGTCCAAAAGTCCGTTCTATACATTTGTGTCTCTTTTGCTGTCTCGCATACTATGTTCGATACAGGATACAGGATGCTTGGGGCTGATGCACGGGGATGATCCAGAGAGATGATATGGGGTGGGAGGTGGGAGGGGGGTTCAGGATTGGGAACTCATGTACACCCGTGGCGGAATCATGTCAATGTATGGCAAAACCAATACAGTATTGTAAAGTAAAATAAAGTAAAAATAAAAATTAAAAAATATATATATAATTCAATGACTCACAGGAAGTCATATAGCTGGTTACTGGCAGAACTGGGATTTGAAGCAGGTGTCTTGACACAGAGATTATTCTGCCATATCACGTTAAATTTTTAATGTTTGTGTTTGAAATAGTTTCTCTCTGCCTGTCCCCTCGCTTCTTGTTTTCTCTCCCCTCTCCTTCCTCTTTCCTCCCTCTTTTCTCTGTGATTTTCAAGTCATATTCAAAGGCCATACCCAGTACTTGGACTTTTTCAGAGGAAAAGTGCTATTAAAGAACTAAAGATAGTATGTCAAAATACTTTTGAGAACTAAAAGTTGCATATAAACATAGTTAATGTTACATGATGAAGTGTCCTGTTGTCACTTCTTATAATCATAGGGTAACGAGTGTCTTCTCTATAGAGGAAAATATTCTGTAGAGAACTGTTTCTTGGTAATTGCATCATACCCTGTGGGTCTGTTTCTTCTGGAGTACTAGAATAATACTCAGAGACCACTCTGTCTTTAAGGGTAATAGACACTAATCTTGCCATATCCATAAAAATGGCCAGAAATATGAGTTGTTTGTCAGAAATTACTTCTAGGTTACAAAAAACATGAAGGGAAAACTCATAAGAGATTGAAAAGAAAAGGTGAAATACTGATTAGAGAAACTGTGTAAGATTCACTGGCTATAGAGCTAAATTTAAGAAAGAAAAATAATTTGTTTTGAAATAACTTACGCTTTTTATAGAAAGCCTACAAACCTTGTTAAGGATAAAAAATTTTTTTCTAATACTTTTAAAATCTAGTTAACATTTTGTATACTTACTTCTCTAAATAAATGTAGCAGAATAGGTACATAAAATACATAAGGTATTTTAGAGAATAAAGGTTAACCTGTAAAGGTTAACAGGCTGGAAAATAAAGCCCAAGAAAAGGTTTGGTAAGCCAGAGTTACAAGTGGAGCTAAATTCATTTCGAACACAGTGTTTACCAAAGTAGTTTTAATGATCATATGCCAGTTAGCAAATATTTGTAGAACATCTGTCTGATCACAATTTGAATTACTTATCTAATTGCCAGTTCTGTTCTTGTGATGGAACCTGCTTACTCAGTAACCCACCTGCCTAAAAATATATCCTTTTATCTTCTCTAATGTACTTTCTTCCTCCTCCTCCCAACTTCCCCTCTCAGACTTCAAGTTTATTCCCTCCCTCATTCAGCCATTGAATATCTAAGTTCCCACTTAGCTGAGGTCATTTTTTTTCTTTCCCTTAAATGGCATGCTCCAAAAAGCCATATATTCTCTTACCACAATGATTTTTTTTCAGGCAAACTATACCTCCGCCCTGAAGAACTAGATCTGTTTAGTGGTGTTCATAAAATAACAGCTGAAACATAAAATCCTAAACTTCTGTATGCAGGTAGTTTCCCCCCAACCCCCTGACCTCTATCTCAAAATCATTTTGGGATATATCATGCTATGCCTTAAAAGCCTTTCTGGGATGGGTAACTAAACATAAAAGTTCAATGTGACAACTTTTTCTTCCTGAGTTTTTATGTTTAGATAGCTTTAAAGTCAGGGTCTTAGACAATGAGTTCTTGTATTTTGGGCTTGCTTTTTGAAACACACCCTTTGCCTTTAATTATTTTTAAACTCCACTGAATTTGCAACATGTCTTGGGCAAAGTCAGGTATTGTAGACACTGATTTTGGGTAAATCAGAAAAGGTGTTTGAGTCACCTGGCAAATGCAAAAATGGCATAATCCTCCTGATACCTTTACTGTATATCATTATATTATTACTGTTATGATTTGAATTGATCCATTAGATGTGCGATTACAACTTTAGTTCCTAAACTGTATAATCTCTGCCTCTATAACTGTTTATCATATTTTGAGGATGATTTGAATGCTGGAGCAGCATTTCTTTACTAAAGCTCCGTGTATGTAATGTCTGGATTGGGAAATTCCTTCTCAGTTGTGTGTGCTTTTAAGGAGAGCTACTTGAATCAGAGAAAAAGCATCTGGCCAGATGTATCATGGCAGTATCTTTTCATTTTGCTATGTGACAGTCTTTACTTGGCAGCTCATAGGATAAGTTAAGGGGATGTTTGATTTATCACGAACCAAAGAATCAGTTACTTATCCATTAGCTCTTTTCTGCTTATCTTTCTAAGACGAGTTTACTCAGGATTAAAAGTGATCATTTTCCCCTTAAATTATTTATTTCTTAATAGTTCTTCCAGCTTTGGTTTTGTACATGAATTTTGGGATTGTGAGATAAGTGAAATAAGACTAAGTGGGAATGAAGTTGTCTGATAGAGCCTAAGCCACCTTTTCTGTGGTTCACAGGTTTATAACATTCTGCTCCAGTTACTTTATGGAAAAGGCTTTCTCATTAATCTCTTGATGGTTAGGTTATAGATCATAAGTTGTTACTAGCCCTAATTGCCTTGTGCCTGGACATTAAGGCTTTTGCCATTATTGTTCTCCTGGTTTGTTCAATATGTGTAAGAAGCCAAGAAGTGTTTGCTTAGGGAACTAAGTAAATCAGAGAGCTAAGTAAATATTTGTTTAAACTCTTTAAGTGCCTTAAAAAATAAGTATAGTAGAATTCAGAGAGGTCAGTTTTAGCCATTTGTGGCTATTATAAATACTGATTCTGTCATCGAAAAGAGTACTTCTGGATACATGTTGTTACATTTAGAAGTCTGTTGGTTATTTATCCTATTGATATGGCTTGCTCCAGATCAGTGGTTTATAAAACCTGGCTCATTAGAAACATCTGGGCCAATTTTAATACAATTCTGTGTAGGCCCTCTACCAGGCTAGTTATATCTGGGGACCTAAACATTGCTTTTTGTTTGTTTGCTTTGTTTTTAATTCCCAGGTCATTTGTTTTTTCTTTAGTATGTTTCCCTAAAAGATGAGAATTAAACAACAAAGCAAAAAACAGAATACCATTGTCATAAGTGGAAAGAGTAACAGAAATTTCTTTATATCATCAAATACTTAGTGTTAAGATTTTCCTGTTTCAAAGAGAAAAAAAAATTTTTTAACAGATTGAATGTTCAAAGCAGGAGCCATGTAAGGGCCATACATCCCAGTTGGATTATACATCTCTTGTAACATTTTTAAATCTATGGCTTCTCTCTCAATCTCAGTTTTTTTTCCCTTGTAATTTATTGCTGAGAAACTGGGTCCTCTGTCCTACATTATTTCTCACTTTCTGAATGTTTCTGATTGTGTCTTTGTGGTGTGGTTTATGTTTCTCTATTCCATTTATTCCCAATAAATTAGTAGTTAACTTTACGTGGGTTTAACCACCAACTCAGTAGTTAGGTTCATTTGTTTTTCAGTTTTTAAAAAGTTATTTTCTAATATATAATTATCAATATGTAAGGTTTACTGCTTTCAAAGCAATTTGTAAAACAAACTATATTTACAGAAGGCTAACTTCTATCTCTGGTCTATTCTATTCTTTTAACTTCCTCCTAATATAAGAAACCTTAAAATTTTTTTCTAATTTTTAATCTCTTTCTTTTAAAAAGAAATGTAAGCAGTCTGCTTGTATCTGTATATCTGTATGTTTCTCCATCCCCTTTGTAAACTCTAGCACATTATTCATACTTTTTCTGCCCACCTCACCCTCTCCCCTCTTAAAATCTGTAAAGTGTATCCTAGATGTAAAGTGTATTTGGAATAGAAATATTTCTTATTTCTTTTAAACTGTTTAATTTTCCTCTGGGTAGATGTGGCTACTATTGTTCCCATTCTTTTGCTTTAACAAATATGTTAAACTACTTTCAGAACTACTTTTGCTAGTGTATCTTTGAGATATTAATAGATTCCTGTAATTGAAGTTGCTCAGGCAAATAATAAATGTAACTTTGTAGATGTTGCTAGATAGTGGAAATTCCACAGGAGTTTTGCCATTTTGAGTTCTCGCCAACAAGGTAACAGACTTTTCTCACATTTGCATTCTTTGCCATGGGGCTTTTAACTCTTTATCACCTTAGTTGATCCTCGAATTCAGTCAGATTGAGAAGCACTGGAGCTTGCTACTCAACTCAGTAGAATTTTGGATGGGTTAAAACTTGAAAAAGCCTTGTAAAAAATGTCTTGATTGTCACAGTTACTGACAACATGTTCCGCACTGTAGACTCTGACTTTTAATAGCTTTGTAGTAACTCAACTTTTTGATGCACTATATTTTACCTCATCGTTTGTTAAAATATTACTATTTTAATATAAATGGTATTTTTAATATAAAATACAGTTATTAGTCATCTCCAGTTTTCCACAGTTGTTAAAAAAATGTGCAGATGATTCACATACAGTGATATTCACTATAGATCTGCAAATATATTCTCAGGTTAACTCTCTAGATTGTATATCTTAGATCCTTTTTTCTTCTTTTATGGTATGTCTTTTATTTAGGATTTCTGATACACTGTACAAATTTGTCCTGCTGGAAAGTTGTACAGATTTTTATTTCTATGAACAATGTATGAGTATATCCACTTCCTCACACTCTAGTTACAATGGGTGTTTTTGCAGTCTGTGCCAATTTAGTAGACCAACAATATTATCTGGTTTAAATGTACATTTATTTGATTACAACCAAAGGTTTGTTTTCTTCATAATTAATGACTGTTTATAGTTGTGCTTGAATATGTATGTATGTGTTTGTTAGTTCAGTTCAGTCAGTCGCTCAGTCGCATCCGACTCTTTGCGACCCCATGAACTGCAGCACACCAGGCCTCCATGTCCATCACCAACTCCTGGAGTTCACTCAAACTCAAATCCATGGAGTCGGTGATGCCATCCAGCTATCTCATCTTCTGTCATCCCCTTCTCTTCCTGTCCCCAATCCCTCCCAGCATCAGAGTCTTTTCCAATGAGTCAACTCTTCGCATGAGGTAGCCAAAGTACTGGAGCTTCAGCTTTAGCATCATTCCTTCCAAAGAAATCCCAGAGCCGATCTCCTTCAGAATAGACTGGTTCGATCTCCTTGCAGTCCAAGGGACTCTCAAAAGTCTTCTCCAACACCACAGTTCAAAAGCATCAATTCTTCGGCGCTCAGCCTTCTTCACAGTCCAACTCTCACATCCATACATGACTACTGGAAAAACCATAGCCTTGACTAGACGGACCTTTGTTGGCAAAGTAATGTCTCTGCCTTTGAATATGCTATCTCGGTTGGTCATAACTTTTCTTCCAAGGAGTAAGTGTCTTTTAATTTCATGGCTGCAGTCACCATCTGCAGTGATTTGGGAGCTCAAAAAAATAAAGTCAGCCACTGTTTCCACTGCTTCCCCATCTATTTGCCATGAAGTGATGTGACCGGATGGCATCATCTTCGTTTTCTGAATGTTGAGCTTTTTATTATTTTCCCCTTTGAAAACCTTGTTTACTCATTGCAGTAATTCAGAATAGATGTGCTCACAAGCTACAGTTTAAGAATGACAGAAAATGTTCTTTCTTCATTTACTGTCCATTCATGAGGTTCGGTTCAGTTCAGTTCAGTCGCTCAGTGGTGTCTGACTCTTTGCGACCCCATGAATAGCAGCACACCAAGCCTCCCTGTCCATCACCAACTCCTGGAGCTCACTCAGACTCACGCCTATCGAGTCAGTGATGCCATCCAGCCATCTCCTCCTCGGTCGTCCCCTTCTCCTCCTGCCCCCAATCCCTCCCAGCATCAAAGTCTTTTCCAATGAGTCAGCTCTTCGCATGAGGTGGCCAAAGTACTGGAGCTTCAGCTTTAGCATCATTCCTTCCAAAGAAATCCCAGGGCTGATCTCCTTCAGAATGGACTGGTTGGATCTCCTTGCAGTCCAAGGGACTCTCAAGAGTCTTCTCCAACACCACAGTTCAAAAGCATCAATTCTTCGGCACTCAACTTTCTTCANATCATTCCTTCCAAAGAAATCCCAGGGCTGATCTCCTTCAGAATGGACTGGTTGGATCTCCTTGCAGTCCAAGGGACTCTCAAGAGTCTTCTCCAACACCACAGTTCAAAAGCATCAATTCTTCTGCGCTCAGCCTTCTTCACAGTCCAACTCTCACATCCATACATGACCACAGGAAAAACCATAGCCTTGACTAGACGGACCTTAGTCAGCAAAGTAATGTCTCTGCTTTTGAATATACTATCTAGGTTGGTCATAACTTTTCTTCCAAGGAGTAAGCGTCTTTTAATTTCATGGCTGCAGTCACCATCTGCAGTGATTTTGGAGCTCCCCAAAATAAAGTCTGACACTGTTTCCCCATCTATTTCTTCCCATGAAGTGTTGGGACCAGATGCCATGATATTCGTTTTCTGAATGTTGAGCTTTAAGCCAACTTTTTCACTCTCCTCTTTCACTTTCATCAAGAGGCTTTTTAGTTCCTCTTCACTTCTGCCATAAGGGTGGTGTCATCTGCATATCTGAGGTTATTGATATTTCTCCCGGCAATCTTGATTCCAGCTTGTATTTCTTCCAGCTCAGTATTTCCCATGATGTACTATGCATATAACTTAAATAAGCAGGGTGACAATATACAGCCTTGACGGACTCCTTTTCCTATTTGGAACCAGTCAGAATGCAAAAAATACAGGGTTAGCTGTCAGGGCATCTGTATGCAAGTTCCACCTCTTCCACATCCTTAACACTGTATCCTTGGGTAAATCACCTAACTAAATTTTTTAGTCTCTAAGGTAAGCACTCCAGATTTGATGATTCAGTGATTCTTTGGTAGTCTATCTTGTTTTTTAAAAGGATATTCCTCTGACTTCTCTAATTAGTAAATTTCTTATTTGATTGGGTAGTTCCTCAAAAAATCTGCTGGCTTTGCAGGTCTGTGCCCCCCTCACTCTGCTATCCAGTGGGAGCAAGAGCAAGAGCATGGTCACAGCTTTTCTTATATTACTGTACTCTGTTTCATTTAACTAAATGAAAAAAACACAATTTGGCTTTTTACAGCATTCAGTGCTCGTAGCCTACCTTTGATCCCATACAGAGGATCTACATGGGTTTCAGGCTGCATCAAATTTATTTCCTTGGTATTATTCTTTCCTTTCCTCCTGTCGTTTGAGCACCTCTTTACTGTCTGCTATGGAAGAGAAAGATAATTGAGATTCATATCATGCTTTCAAGGAATTTAACGTTCAGTGAGGGAGAGAATACCTATATATAAATAATTAGAATTCCAAAATGAGAATGATAGGTATCCTTAAGGTATTTGTAGAAGTGAGTTGTAGATCTTGTTTCTTCCAGTGTCCTCACCCCACCCATACTGATTCAGAATCTGTACTTTAATAGTGTACCTTGTTGATTCATATATGACCATTAAGTATGAGAAGTACAGCTGTAGACATCTAAAAAGAAGCAAATTTCTTCTCATTGGCAGAATCAGAAGTCTTGAAAGAAGACGAGAACAAAGCCTTAAAAGGTTAAATTGATGAGTTAATTTTCAGTCTTGAGTGGAATGAATAAGAAAGCTTATATCCTTCAATGACAATAAATCTGTATCATGATTTGGATACCTGTTTTGGGGGTTTTCTTTCCTTTTCTTTTTTTAAGGAGTCTTCCTGTGTGGCTCATTGACATGGCCAGATGTCAAAATTGGCCTTAAGGAAGCTAGCAAACCCTTTGGCCAGTTTCCATTAGAACAACTCATTATTATCTTAGCCACAATAAAAATCATGGTCGTTAGTGGATTCTCAGTAGCATTCCAATTACTCCACTCAAGAGGAGAAGGACAAAAATGCAACTTTGGAGAAATTTCTTATGTAATGCCATGGATCTCAGGTCTTGGTTCTCTTCTTGTAGAGACTGCAATCAGATTCTAAGTGCTTTGATTCCTTCAGTGATGTTGTGATCAAGATGTCTGATTCCTCTAGTTGTGTGATTTTCTCGTTATGTAGAACCTTGAACATTATATTTTAATGTATGTAATTTTTAGTCACCTGAATTTGTATACATGAACATTACTGAAATAATACCAAAAAAAAAAGGAAAAGAAGGAAGAAATCATGTCAGAAAAATATCTGAGCATTCCGTTCCATTCTGTTCAGTTGCTCAGTCGTGTCCGACTCTTTGGACCCCATGAATCACAGCACGCCAGGCTTCCCTGTCCATCACCAACTCCCGGAGTTCACTCAGACTCACGTCCATTGAGTCCATGATGCCATCCAGCCATCTCATCCTCGGTTGTCCCATTCTCCTCCTGCCCCCAATCCCTCCCAGCATCAGGGTCTTTTCCAGTGAGTCAACTCTTCGCATGAGGTGGCCAAAGTACTGGAGCTTCAGTTTTAGCATCATTCCTTCCAAAGAAATCCCAGGGTTGATCTCCAGAATGGACTGGTTGGATCTCCTTGCAGTCCAAGGGACTCTCAAGAGTCTTCTCCCACACCACAGTTCAAAAGCATCAATTCTTCAGCGCTCAGCCTTCTTCACAGTCCAACTCTCACATGCATACATGACCACAGGAAAAACCATAGCCTTGACTAGACGGACCTTAGTCGGCAAAGTCATGTCTCTGCTTTTGAATAGGCTATCTAGGTTGGTCATAACTTTTCTTCCAAGGAGTAAGCGTCTTAATTTCATGGCTGCAGTCACCATCTGCAGTGATTTTAGAGCCCCAAAAAATAAA
>SJXQ01011812.1:0-151056 GCA_006408695.1 Aepyceros melampus | reverse complement strand
ACTCCTTTTCCTATTTGGAACCAGTCTGTTGTTCCATGTCCAGTTCTAACTGTTGCTTCCTGACCTGCATACAGATTTCTCAAGAGGCAGGTCAGGTGGTCTGGTATTCCCATCTCTTTCAGAATTTTCCACAGTTTACTGTGATCCACACAGTCAAAGGCTTTGGCATAGTCAATAAAGCAGAAATAGATGTTTTTCTGGAACTCTCTTGCTTTTTCCATGATCCAGCGGATGTTGGCAATTTGATCTCTGGTTCCTCTGCCTTTTCTAAAACCAGCTTGAACATCAGGGAGTTCACGGTTCACATATTTCTGAAGTCTGGCTTGGAGAATTTTGAGCATTACTTTACTAGCATGTGAGATGAGTGCAATTGTGCGGTAGTTTGAGCATTCTTTGGCATTGCCTTTCTTTGGGATTGGAATGAAAACTGACCTTTTCCAGTCCTGTGGCCACTGCTGAGTTTTCCAGGTTTGCTGGCATATTAAGTGCAGCACTTCCACAGCATCATCTTTCAGGATTTGAAATAGCTCAACGGGAATTCCATCACCTCCACTAGCTTTGTTCATAGTGATGCTTTCTAAGGCCCACTTGACTTCACATTCCAAGATGTCTGGCTCTAGATTAGTCATCCATCATCATGATTATCTGAGTCATGAAGATCTTTTTTGTACAGTTCTTCTGTGTATTCTTGCCACCTCTTCTTAATATCTTCTGCTGCTGTTAGGTTGATACCATTTCTGTCCTTTATTGAGCCCATCTTTGCATGAAATGTTCCCTTGGTATCTCTAATTTTCTTGAGATCTCTAGTCTTTCCCCTTCTGTTCTTTTCCTCTATTTCTTTGCATTGATCGCTGAAGAAGGCTGAGCATTGGAGCTAAAGAAATCTGTCAAGTGAATTAGAGTGCCAATACTTTTCCCATTTCTTCCTTAAGATTAAGAAAGTCTAGTAGTGGAAGGAAGCTGTTGTAATTGAACTTAAGAGATTTTAGAAAAAGATCTTTAGGCATCAGAAGAATTTTTAACACTGGAAAAAAGGAATTTCTATGGACTCTACCATTAGTGTTTTGCTCAGTTCAGTAGGTGGGTCACATGTGGTGGAATGACTGAAGGTTTAATTATGTATAACTATACTGTAAATTCATTAAAATGGAGTAAAATATAAAATTCCATTCCTCAGTGATAGTAGCCATTTTTCAAGGGCACAGTGGTCATGTGTGTGTGCTCAGTCACTCAGTTGTGTCTGACTCCTTGCGAACCTTTGGACTGTAGCCTGCCAGATTTCTCCATCCTTGGGATTTTTCAGGCAAGAATCCTGGAGTGGGCTACCATCTCCCTTCTCCAGGGGATCTTTCTAACCCAGGGATCGAACTAGCATCTCCTGTGTCTTCCTGCATTGCAGACGAGTTCTTTACCCACTGAGCCATGATTAGTGTATTGAACAACGCAGATGATGAATCATTTCCATTGTTGCAGAAAGTACCATTGGATACTGCTGGTCTAGTTGTCATCTCAGAAACCCAAGATAAAGGTGAGGTAAAGAAGGAGGAAAATGCCTCAAATAGTGTTTCAGTGCTTGTGAGGAACATATATCTTGCCTGTCCAAGGGGTAGCAATAACCTGGAAAAATGTTAGTTGTCTTATTAGCACAGATTGCCTTTTGGAGAAGACAGTGGCACCCCACTCCTGTACTCTGGAAAATCCCATGGTTGGAGGAGCCTGGTAGGCTGCAGTCCATGGGGTCGCGAAGAGTTGGACACGACTGAGTGACTTCCCTTTCACTTTTCACTTTCATGCATTGGAGAAGGAAATGGCAGCCCACTCCAGTGTTCTTGCCTGGAGAATCCCAGGGACGGGGGAGCCTGGTGGGCTACCGTCTATGGGGTCACACAGAGTTTGACACGACTGAAGTGACTTAGCAGCAGCAGCCTGATAGCAAATTTAGGGAGGCAGCAGACAATATCCCTGGGTTGGGAAGATCCCCTGGAGAAGGGAAAGACTACCTACTCCAGTATTCTGGCCTGGAACATTTCGTGGACTGTATAGTCCATGGGGTCTCAAAGACTCGGACATGACTGAGCAACTTTCGCCTCACCTCAGACAATATAGTTAAAACTCAAAAATGAGAGTTTGAGTGTTTATTATTGATTCATCTACTAGCTCACAAGGCAGTTTAGGACTTCTTGGGGCTTTGTTTTTCAACTGAAAATTAAATAGGATTGCACAGACTGTTTGGGGAAGTCCAATGAGCCTTCCAGTGGAATGTGACTGGGACTTTGGGATTTTAGGGACTACAGTTTGTCTCCATGATAAAGTTCCTTTTGAGGGCTTCATCTTCAGAAATGAAACTTTAGAGAAAACTTTATTGATTAAGAATATTACTACATTTTAGTTATTAAAATTAGCTGTAGAAAGATGGCCCCAATATGTTTTGTTTGCCTCAGATTTCAGAAGGATACCTTTGCCAGGAGTTTAATCTTCTAATTTGATAAACCCAGAAGTTAATGTGCATTTTTCTTCCTGCCCACTTTACAATGGCCAGAAGTTATGCAAGTTCATTAAGACAAACGAATATCTAATATATAAAGCATTTTCTAAGAAATTTGAGCCAACTCCAAAATGTTGACGAAACTATGATTTACTGATGGAGTGAAAGTGTTAGTTGCTCAGTAGTGTCAACTCTTTGCAACCCCATAGACTTAGCTCACCAGGCTCCTCTGTCCATGGAATTCTCCAGACAGTAATACTGGAATGGGTTGCCATTTCCTTCTTCAGAGGATCTTCCCAACCCAGGGATCGAAGCCAGGTCTCCTGCATTGCAGACAAATTCTTTACCATCTGAGCCACCAGGGAAGCCCAGTGATGGAATAGAGATTATGAATAACTTTATAAAGTGAAATAGTAAATGTAGTTAAAACTTCTTGGTCCTTTGGACAAGATACTCTCATATTTACATGCCTGCTGTTTAGCTGTTTTATTTGAAGTTTTATAAAATGTAGGGGAAAATGCCAGCGTTAAAATATTACTGAAACAATATGGAAGTCTGTTTATGAGTGAAGAATGGTTTCAATTGTGTGTGTGATCTAAGAGAGAGTTTTTTTCTTTTTGGCTGTGCCAGACAGCATGCGGGATCTTAGTTCACTGACCAGGGATCAAACCTGTGCCCCTTGCAGTGGAAGAGCCCTAACCAGTAGATTACCAGAGGATTCCCTAAGAGAGAATCTGACCCAATTGCAGTAAAACCCCAACTAGCTAGTAAAAGCTCATGTTTCTGTAATGACTTCATATTCTAAAAGAGCTGAGATAAAGAGGAGCTAGCTACACTTTTTTTGGTAGTCAAAATAATTCTTTGAAAACAGCTACTCAAATTGACTCATTCCTGTTTTTCTAGTACAAGTTTTTACTATTAAAGTGGATTCTGATTCTCATAGGAAGTCTTGTGATCTGTTCACAATTAACACAAGTACCACAGTGTTGCAAAATATTTGGTTCTTAATTTAACCTTTGAATGAACAGTTTCAGGTACCATAATTTTGCTTTAGAACTGTAAAAACTGTGCTGCATTTTAAAGCACATTCTATTTATTTGTTTCAGAAACTGTCCAGTTTGTTTATTATTTAATTGTGCCTGCACTCTGATCATGAGTATCTTCCAGAGGCAAAGTGAAGTATTTTTTCCTTAATAATAACTTGAAAATATTCAACTAAAGAAAACTTCTAGGAGAATATTTAATTTAGGAGTCAGAGATTTGGGCTCAAATCTTGGATCTGTTGCTTCTCACCTTTTGTTGTCTCGCCTATTAACTTCTGAGGAATAATACTGGTTTTGTGTCTGACTTATAGGAGGTGTTATTCCATGGTTCTACGATTCTGTAGAACAAAAGTGCTAAAAAGGTATCATACCTTTTTATTCTCAGATACTAATTTCTGGTACAATACCTTACACAGATTAAGTGCTCAATAATAATTTTGTTGAGTGTATAAAACTAAGAAAAGGTAGGTCCTAGGGTAAGGTGGATCTGGAATGCCCAGAGGAGTAGGAGTTCGTGAGCATCACCAAGAAGGTGAGCTTTGAACTGGATGAGGGAGTCAGTCCTTGGGATTTCTTGAGGGGAAGAGCCTTCCAGACAAGGGCATTAGCCAGAGCAGTCCCTAATGTGAGAGGGTCACAGGCATGCAGAAGGAGCAGCAAGAAAGGCAGTGTGTGTGGCATGCTATGAACAAGGTGCAGTGCATTAGAAGAGTAAGTCGTGTACCTAAACACGTTTTGCAAAGCTGTCTTTATTGCTGACATTTTCTTTTTCCTTATTTTCTATTCTGTGCTTTATTTTTTTTTTTAAATTGCTGATATGACCCAAGAAGGTAGAACTCCCTAACAGGCTTGCTGGTAATATTGATCTCAGCCATGGCCCAGTTGGCTCTGCTGGAAGTAGCCTTGGCTGTTTACCCCAGTGTTCCCCCAGTTTGCTAAATTGAAAATATTCTCTGTGTGTAACATGACGGGTCACAACGTGAAGTTGTAATAATTCAAGCTGTTAAGACAAAAGATTTCCTGATATATTTTTGTTTTTTGATTGCTAAATGCAGTATACTTTCATAGTACAGAAAAGCATAATGAAGAAAAAAGTACATACTCCTACCACTAAAACATTTTAGTGTATATCCATCCTTCCAATTTTTATGTGTGCATATTTGAAAGGACTTTTTAACAGTGAAATGTGTTTTTGAACAATGTAGTGTTGGGCACGTGTTCTTGTTTGGTCCTGCTGTAGTCTACCATTACTGGCTACCTGTGAACAGAAACTGCCCACGTGTATACATGCGTTTGTGCCCATGGAACTTGGAAATGGCATTGAGTTTGACCACTTAATGTTAGAAAGTTATTTAGTTTTTCAGAGCTTCCTTTTTCTTGCCTGTCAAATAGAATACAGTCCTCTCTTTTGAAGAGGTCTGGGAAGACAAAATGAGACTTTATGAGTGTGTCCATGGTACATCGTAGGCATTTAAATTTTTTTATTTCTGTCATGTTGTAAGTGCTCAACAAATATTGTTTAGTTTAAGGAATCAGTGAGTGAATGAATGAATGATTGAATATATTTGCTCTTTCAGGTAACTTTCAAGTTGTCCATCCTGTGGTATTACAATTGTGTGCATTGAAGTAATGAGCTAGCATGACAAGCTTCTAGTCCTTGTGGTCTTCTGGTGCTGATTGCACTGTCAGTATTATACTTAAAAAAAAAAAAAACTTAAAAATATGACCAGACAGTGAATCAATTATTGCCTAGAACCTGGAATGTTAGGTCCATGAATCAAGGCAAATTGGAAGTGGTCAAACAGGAGATGACAAGAGTGAACATCAACACTAGGAATCAACAAACTAAGATGAACTGAAATGGGTGAATTTAACTCAGATGACCATTATATCTACTACTGTGAGCAGGAATCCCTTAGAAGAAATGGAGTAGCCATCATAGTCAACAAGAGTCTGAAATGTAGTACTTGGGTGAGATCTCTGTTTGTTTCCAAGATATGCCATTCAATATCATGGTAATCCAAGTCTATGCCCTGACCAGTAATGCAGAAGAAGCTGAAGTTGAACAGTTCTATGAAGACCTACAAGACCTTCTAGAATTAACATCCCCAAAAGAGGACCTTTTCATTGTAGGGGACTGGAATGCAAAAGTAGGAAGTCAAGAAACACCTGGAGTAGCAGGCAAATTTGGCCCTGGAGTACAGAATGAAGCNGTCTAAAATCAAGGACTATTAAAATTTTTTTTTTTAACTTTTTATTTTGTATTGAGCATGGGGTCGCAAAGAGTCAGACACGACTGCGCGACTGAACTGACTGACTGATGGGATTCAGTAAGAAACAGTGCTAAGGGTGATGTTCATAGCAATGCAAACTTACCTCAAGAAATAAGAGAAAAATCATATAAATCACCTAAATTTACAACTAAAGCAACTAGAAAAAGAAGAAATGAAAAACTCCAGGGTTGGTACAAGGAAATAAATCATAAAAATCAGGGCAAAAATAAGTGAAAAAGAAACAAAGGAGACTATAGCAAAAATCAACAGAACTAAAAGCCAGTTCTTTAAGAAGATAAATAAAATAGATAAACCATTAGCCAGACTCATTAAGAAAAAAAGGGAGAAGAATCAAATCAACAAAATTAGAGATGAAAATGAAGAAATCACAACAGACAACACAGAAATACAAAGGATAATAAGAGACTAGTATCAACAACTATATGCCAATAAAATGGACAACATGGAAGAAGTGGATGAATTCTTAGAAAAGCATAACCTTCCAAAACTGAATCAGCAAGAAATAGAAAATCTTAACAGACCCATCACAAGCATGGAAATCAAACTGAAATAAAGTCTCCAACAAACAAAACCCAGGACCAGATGGCTTCACAGCTGAATTCTATCAAAAATTTAGAGACGAGCTAAGACTGATCCTACTCAAACTCTTCCAGAAAATTGCAGAGGAAGGTAGACTGCCAAACTCATTCTATGAGGCCACCATCACCTGAATCCCAAAACCAGACAAAGATGCCACAAAAAAAAAAAAACTATAGGCCAGTATCACTGATGAACATAGATGCAAAATCCTCAACAAAATTCTAGCAAACAGAATCCAACAATATATTAAAAAGCTCATATATCATGACCAAGTGAGCTTTATCCCAGGGATGCAAAGATTCTTCAATATTTGCAAATCAATGTGATATACCACATTAACAAACTGAAAGATAAAAACCATATGATTATCTCAATAGATGCAGAGAAAGCCTTTGACAAAACTCAACATCCATTTATGATAAAAACCCTCCAGAAATCAGGCAGAGAAGGAACATACCTCAACATAATAAAAGCCATGTATGATAAACCCACAGCAAACATTATCCTCAATGGTAAAAAATTGAAAGCATTTCCCCTAAACTCAGGAATAAAACAATGGTGCCCACTCTCAACACTATTATACCACATTAACAAACTGAAAGATAAAAACCATATGATTATCTCAATAGATGCAGAGAAAGCCTTTGACAAAACTCAACATCCATTTATGATAAAAACCCTCCAGAAATCAGGCAGAGAAGGAACATACCTCAACATAATAAAAGCCATGTATGATAAACCCACAGCAAACATTATCCTCAATGGTAAAAAATTGAAAGCATTTCCCCTAAACTCAGGAATAAAACAATGGTGCCCACTCTCAACACTAATATTCAACATAGTTTTGGAAGTTTTAGCCACAGCAATCAGAGAAGAAAAAGAAATACAAGGAATCCAGATTGGAAAGGAAGAAGTAAAACTCTCACTGTTTGCAGATGACATGATCCTCTACATAGAAAACTCTGAAGACACCACCAGAAAATTATTGCTACTGCTAAGTCACTTTAGTCGTATCCAACTCTATGCAACCCCAGAGACAGCAGCCCACCAGGCTCCCTCATCCCTGGGATTCTCCAGGCAAGAACACTGGAGTGGGTTGCCACTGCCTTCTCCAATGCATGAAAGTGAAGTCGCTCAGTCGTGTCCAACTCTTAGCAACCCCATGGTCTGCAGGCCACCAGGCTTCTCCATCCATGGGATTTTCCAGGCCAGAGTACTGGAGTGGGGAGCCATTGCCTTCTCCAAGAAAATTACCAGAGCTAATCAACGAATATAGTCAAGTTGCAGGATAGAAGATTAACACACAGAAATCCCTTGCATTCCTATACACTAACAATGAGAAAACAGAAAGAGAAATTAAGGAAACAATTCCATTCACCATTATGATGAAAAGAATAAAACAGTTTGGAATAAATCTACGTAAAGAAACAAAATCTTATATGTAGAAAAGTATGAAACACTGATGAAAGAAATCAAAGATGACACAAACAGAGGAGAAATATACCATGTTCGTGGATTAGAAGAATCAATATAGTGAAAAAGAGCATACTACCCAAAGCAATCTATAGATTCAATGCAATCCCTATCAGGCTACCAACTGTATTTTTTAGAGAATTATAACAATTAATTTCTCAATTTGTATGGAAATACAAAAAACCTCAAACAGCCAAAGCAATCTTAAGAAAGAGCAACAGAACTGGAGGAATCAACTTAGCGGACTTCAAACTATATTACAAAGTTGCAGTCATCAAGACAGTATGGTACTGGCACAAAGACAGAAATATAGATCAATAGAACAAAATAGAAAGCCCAGAGATAAATCCACACACCTTATCTTTGACTAAGGAGGCAAGAATATACAATGGAAAAAAGACAATTTCTTTAACAAGTGGTGCTGAAAAAACTGGTCAACCACTTGTAAAAGAATGAAACTAGAACACTTTCTAACACCATACACAAACATAAACTCAAAATGGATTAAAGATCTAAATGTAAGATCAGAAACTATAAAACTCCAATAGGAAAACATAGGCAAAACACTCTTCAACATAAATCACAGAATGATCCTCTATGACCCACCTCCCAGAGTATTGGAAATGAAAGCAAAACTAAACATATGGGACCTAATTAAACTTAAAAATTTTTGCACAACAAAGGAAACTATATGCAAGGTGAAAAGACAGCCTTCAGAATGGGAGAAAATAATAGCAAACAAGGCAACTGACAAAGAATTAATCTCAAAAATATACAAACAGCTCATGCAACTCCATACCAGAAAAATAAATGACCCAATCAAAAACTGGGCCATAGAACTAAACAGACATTTCTCCAAAGAAGACATACAGATGGCTAACAAACACATGAAAAGATGCTCAACATCACTCATTATCAGAGAAATGTAAATCAAAACCACAATGAGGTACCATCTCATGCCAGTGAGGATGACTGCTATCCAAAATTCTACAAACAATAAATGCTGGAGAGGGTGCAGAGAAAAGGGAACCCTCTTACACTTTGGTGGGAATGAAAACTAGTACAGCCACTATGGAGAACAGTGTGGAGATTCCTTTAAAAATTGCAAATAGAACTGCCTTATGACTCAGAAATCCCACTGCTGGTCATACACACCAAGGAAACCAGAATTGAAAGAGACACATGTACCCCAAT
This sequence comes from Aepyceros melampus, assembly GCA_006408695.1. Taxonomy (NCBI): domain Eukaryota; kingdom Metazoa; phylum Chordata; class Mammalia; order Artiodactyla; family Bovidae; genus Aepyceros; species Aepyceros melampus. Next base: position 141,988 of record SJXQ01011812.1, on the reverse strand, counting down.
ATTCATTGCAGCACTGTTTATAATAGCCAGGACATAGAAGCAACCTAGATGTCTATTCGCATATGAATAGATAAGAAAGCTTTGGTACATAAACACAATGGAATGTTACTCAGCTATTACAAAGAGCACAATTCATATCAGTTCTAATGAGGTGGATGAAACTGGAGCCTATTATAAAGTGAGGTAAGTCAGAAAGAAAAACACCAATTCTGTATATTAATGCATATATATGGAATCCAAAAAGATGGTAATGACGACCCTATGTGTGAGACAGCAAAAGAGACGCAGATACAAAGAGCAGACTTTTGGACTCTGGGAGAAGGCGAGGGTGGGATATTTGAGAGAATAGCATTGAAACCTGTATATTACCACATGTGAAGTATATCCTCAGTCCAAGTTCAATGCATGAAACAAGATACTCAAAGCCAGTGTGCTGGGACAATACTGAGCGATAGAATGGGGATGGAGGGAGGTTCAGGATGAGGGACACATATAAACCCATGGCTGATTCATGTCAGTGTATGACAAAAAACATTACAATACTATAAATTAATTAGGCTCCAATGAAAATAAATTTTTAAAAAGTAAATGTAATAAGGAACACAATAGAAAAATGGATGCTACATACTAAAGATTGAAATGGTGAAGCTGAAAAATATGAACTTAAATGAACCATTTCACTGCATAGACATAACAGAACTATAGAAACTGTGAAAGCATAGATTAGTGGCCTTAACACAAGTCAATAAAAACTATCAACACTGAAGCACACAAAAAAATTAATGGGAATAAATTAACATATTTTCAGTAAATTGTGAGACAATATCAAGCAATCTAAGGTAACAGGCAGCTATAGTCACAAAAGAAGGTGAAGGGGACGACAGAGTATTAGATGGTTGGATGGCATCATGGACTCAGTGGACATGGGTTTGGGTGGACTCCGGGAGTTGGTGATGGACAGAGAGGCCTGGTGTGCTGTAGTTCATGGGGTTGCAAAGAGTCAGATACGACTGAGCGACTAAACTGAACTCAGTTCTATTTTATAACTATACTTAGATTTGTACTTAAATTCAGTATATAATGATGAAAACAGTTTGTGGAAACAGTGGTATTTTGTTGTACAGACTGCTGGTTTTGAATTAAAAGTGTTATTTTGTTGTACAGACCACTGGAGACTTGGGTTTGAACCCTGTTCCACCACTAGTTTGCACAAATCACTTAGTCTTTGAGTCTTAATCCTTCAACAGCTATTTGCACTTATTGTATGTGAAATACTACAAACTTTCACTTTCCTCATTTATAAACTAGAGATAATTTCTACTTCAGCTTCAGGAGTTGCTATGATGATGTAAAGAGCTGTGTGTGTGTAGTAAATCTACTTGTAACATTGAAATATTCTTGTGTGCTTCAAACATATGTTTGTTACTTATATTTTCCCCTGCTGCCTAGGTATACAGTGGAGTACATCCCTTTCAAGGAGAGTTGATGCTTTATGGAAGTAGTCCTAAGATCTGAAATTTCAGGATAACTGAAAGTCCTAGTTCATTCTTAGCTCTACCCCTCTTTGTAGTTGTGTGAGATTAAGCAATTTTTTTAATCTTTCTGACCCTCAGGTTTCATATTTTGAAAATGAAATAATTATTTTCCACGGTTGTGTGCTTAAGATATAGTGTATATTAAATACTTTGCATCATGTCTGGCATATAGAAGAGATTTTTGTTCTGCAAGGTAATGAATAGAGAAGGAAGATAGAGTCATGCTTATGAAATGGAAGAGTACTTTGGAGGAGGATTACGCCTGTCCGGATAAACTTTCGGTGCTTGTGCTACCTATCAGACCTTCTGAAATGATCAAATGGATGAGGCTTTTTATTTCAAAAGTCTGATTCTAAACACTGTGGTTTCTCAAAGTGCTTATCAACTTGTCTCTTTCCCCTGGTAAGTTACAACATAGTCTTATCAAAATAGTGGCAAATGTAACTGTGATTGATAGAAATAAAAATCTGACTTGATATGCATTTCTGCTTTTACTACAAAGCAAATAAATTCCTGTAAGTGGTTTAAATGAAAGTGAGAAACATGCTTTACGCTTTCCTGTTTGAGAGGTATCATTTGCTCCACGCAGAAAGGCATCATTTCTAGTACTTTGTACTCTCAAAATCATTAAAAAAAAGACACCCCTGAGTGTTGTAGTTGATGAGATATTTGGAAAATGATGATTCCTTAGAAATATATAATCTTTCTCTAGTAGAATTTAGAGCATAGAAGATTATTTCAGCGTATTTTGGTCACTGAAATTGATTGATAGAAATAAAAATCTGACTTGATATGCATTTCTGCTTTTACTACAAAGCAAATAAATTCCTGTAAGTGGTTTAAATGAAAGTGAGAAACATGCTTTACGCTTTCCTGTTTGAGAGGTATCATTTGCTCCACGCAGAAAGGCATCATTTCTAGTACTTTGTACTCTCAAAATCATTAAAAAAAAGACACCCCTGAGTGTTGTAGTTGATGAGATATTTGGAAAATGATGATTCCTTAGAAATATATAATCTTTCTCTAGTAGAATTTAGAGCATAGAAGATTATTTCAGCGTATTTTGGTCACTGAAAAGATATAAATATAAAAATCCTATTTGTGTAAGTAGGGAAGATTTCAAATTGCTGGTTATACAGTTTCATATGTTCCTATAAGCGTAACTTACATATATCGTAGTTATCCGTTAAATATTGCTTCTAGCAGCATGTGAAGTTATTTACACATAAGCATGTATAATGTATACCACTTTTAGTAAGTTTTGGCCATTAAGCTAGATCTGCTTATAGATTTGATGAAAACTGAGGATATAACAGATGTTTTTGAGTTTAGAAATTGTGATAAAGGTATTTTGTAAGAACCTATTGGCATATAAGATAGTTTATAAAAAGTATTTCAAGTTGGATCAAGAAAAACTCATCATATGGTTTTCCTTTTCTAATCTCATGAATACATCTACAAACCCCTCCAATTGGGAAGATGGGTACTTGGTCAGAAGAGAAGGGTAAATTATGTTTCCCAGTCCACAACACTGAGTTGTAAAGACCTCCTTGAGATATACTGGTTATTGTCTTGAACACAAGGGTGGTTTAAGGTATATAAGATGAGCCTTCAAGAGATAGCTTTAATTCTGCGAAATATTCAATATTCTGTAGCAGAATAATCAGATTTTAAGTCTTCTTTTTCTCATTTGGCCCATGAGCAAGGGAAACCATCCAGGAAGTAGTTAACTGTACTTAGAGTATAGTGTTGGATGCCTAAGTATAAGTCATTCTTAGCTTACCTTATTTGGGGAATACTTAAATGTACAGTGGTACTGACTTCCCTTGATCATCTCCCACTGTTATTTCTTATGCCAAATAAATGGTGATATATGAAGAAATTACCAGAAAGTTGTATATATTTCAACATGAATTGATTTTCTAGGCATATACTATTTATTCTGGAATATTACTTCAAAGACTAAGTTAATAAATATCCCTGAATAGTCTAAAAATGGGATAGAAGATATTTTCTTAATGGCTTAAAATGTGCTTTTATTCAGGTTGTTTAAATGGTTTTTAGTTTAAGGAAGGAACAAGGGTATCTTCTGGGCACACTTTCTTCTAAGAGAATGCATGATACTTGTATTACTATCAAAGTTTATCATCACATTGTCAGGACTAACGTTCCTATCAGTAAGTTGTTTTAGGTAATTTAAGTCAGTTCCATTCACACAAGCCAAATGTGTGCGAGTGTGTCTTTTTTTTCCCTTTTTTTCTGGAAATCATTAAAGAATATAAAGAAGCATTTCTATTTCTGTTTAGCTTCTGAAATGTTAATGTTGTTAATGCCTTAGTTCCTAAGTCTAGGGCTTCCCTTGTGGCTCAGCTGGTAAAGAACCCACCTGCAATGTGGGAGACCTGGGTTCTATCCCTGGGTTGGGAAGATTCCCTGGAGAAGGGAAATGCTACCCACTCTAGTATTCTGATCTGGAGAATTCCAGGACTGTACAGTCCATGGGGTTGCAGAGTCGGACACGACTGAGCGACTTTCACTTCACTTCTTCCTAAGTCTACAGTGACACTTCATTCAATGGTTGGCTCATTTTATCTGTTGGTGGCAGGCAGAGTCTATGTGGGTCTGTTGATTTGCATTCATGTAAACAATTTTAAGCTTATAGACTGAAAGTGTATAAGTAGAGGAGCTTGTGTCTGCCTTACTAGTGGCACCAGACATGGTTTAACTTTTTAAAAATGATGATTGTGATGTTTTTAAACTACCCTTTAGTAAGTCTCTCACTCATACCCTGATAACACTTTATTCTGTCAGGTACCCTGTTTCTTCTTGAAATAGTATGCCCCTTCTTTTTTTCTCTTTTCTCCTCCTACATTTTTATTATTTTTCAAATTATGAAAATATGATAACTCATTTATAGGAGACTAGGAAAATACAGAACAAAGTTACATATATAGTTCCATGATACATTACAATTACCTTTTTAAGTGAAAGGTGAAGTTGCTCAGTCGTGTCCGACTCTTTGCAACCCGTGGACTGTAACCTGCTAGGCTTCTCCGTCCATGGGATTCTCCAGGCAAGACTACTGGAGTGGATTGCCATTTCCTTCTCCAGAGGATCTTCCCAACCCAGGGATCGAACCCAGGTCTCCTGCATTGGAGGCAGACGCTTTAACCTCTGAGCCACCAAGGGAAGCATACCTTTTTAAGTAGATAAAGTTATTTAGTTGGAGTTTCAATATCAAACTCTCAAAAATTAACAGAATGACTATACAGAAAAGTAGAAGGATATAGTAGACCAGAAAGCACTATGAACCAATTCAACATAATTAAGATTTATGCAGGTTTCACATAACAGTAGAATACGAATTCTATTCAGCTTCGCATAGACTATCAACTAAGAGACACTGGAACATATCCAAAGACGTAAGACTGGGTGTAAAAAAAACTTCATGGTTGAAGGTACTGAAATCATATAGAAAATGTTCCCCCTTTTATGCTTCAGTGGTTCACTCTGTTTTCTCTCCCTGTTCCTCTGTCTCCCGCTCCCCCTCACTGGTTGGGGAAAGGGAAAAGACCTTCATATTAGTTACAGAAGGAGGACAGTAAGGAGATAAATGTACGGGCCAAGAGCTGCTTTTCTCCCTTCTCATCACGTCTTGTTATCCAGTGATTTAACTCACAGCTTTATCTGTTGCTTCTAAAGACTGGAGTGACTTGGATGTCTGTCAGTGTTTTGTTAGTGCCTTGGACTCAGTTAGTTTCTTGGTGTTTTAGTCCTGGTGTGAAAAGTAGTCAAATACAGTTTCCAGACTCTTCCTGCTAGTTGGTAGAAGGCACTTCATCTTCTGTCAGCTCTTTCCTCATTGACTGGGCAAGACATATACCTAGTGAAATGAAGTAAATCAGTGATTGCATAGTGACAGCTTTTCTAAAATAGCCTTACTTTCATTTCCTCTAGCTACTTGGATTTATTGCTTTGCCTCATTGACTTTTGCGCCCCTTTAGTTTGTCACCATGACCTGTTTGTCTTTCTTTTGAAAGTTCTACAAATCTCCCCCACCCCAGTCCAGGCCCTTATTTCCCTTTCTTCTTTGTATTACCATTTCGCTCAATTAGCTGTATTTTCTTACTTCTCTCCAGTAAAGAGAGGAGCACAGTGATTCCAGAACTTAAAGATCAGGGCTCCTTCCTTACTGAGAAGTCTCCCATGATGTCTTACTTCTACTACAGCGGATTTCAGTCCCTCTGTCAGGCTTTCAAGAGTGGTACACTCTGGGCTTCCCAGTTGGCACTGGTGGTAAGGCATTCATTCCCCTGCCAAGGCAGAAGACTTAGGAGAGGCGGGTTCAATCCTTGGGTTAGGAAGATCTCCTGGAAGAACGTATGGCAACTCCCTCTAGTATTGCCTGGAGAATCCCACGGACAGAGGAGCCTGGCAGACTTCGGTCCATGGGGTCGCAAAGAGGTCAGACACCACTGAAGCGGCTTATCACATAGCACAGCACGTACTTACTCTCCCAACACCTTGGTGTTTGTTGGTTTTTTTTTTCCCTTGACATTCTAGCTTCCAGGTTCATCTCTCATCATACTGCACTATATGAGCTTCCATAGCCAGGCTTTCTCTTCACTTACTTCATCTGTGGAAACTGCTCTGCTCATTTTACCCATCCTGTGCTCTCTGCCTTCTCCTAATTTTTCTGTAAGCCTTGCAATACTTGGTATCATATGTCTTCTGTGCTGCCTTTTCATGCATGATCATGAATCTCTTGAAGGACAGAATGTACCTTTAATCGAGTTCCCTGCAGGCCCTACTGGTTCAGTGCTTCCATCCCCGTAGACTATAATTGAAGAACTTCAGTGAGCTTGTGGCAGAGCAGGTGGATATGTTCCTGGTGAGCTGTACATAATAGAGTTGTCTGATAAATGTGTGGAAGGAAAAGGTGAGCAGATGTTCAGCCTGGTAGGGTAAAACTTTCTACTCTAAAGTGTATTGGTTCATCCTGTGAGTTCTCTATCATATCTAGTGTTCAGTTGGAGGCTAAATGGCCATTCTGCCAAAGATGCTGTTAAGCAGAGTTCTGCATGACCTAGGAGGGGAGGGTATTATTCAATCAAATAAATTAGTGTCCCCTTCAACTTTGTAATTCTAAATAAGTACTGTTTTGACCTAATAAAGAAGAGGCCAGGGAGACTGATGGGAATTTAGGAATTGACAAAGGTAATAAGATGTTAAACAGTAATACTAATAATTTATAGCTGAGTAATCTTTGTAGGTTTTGGACCTGTTTTTCAGTGCTCTATTTACATCTCATGATGTTGAAAACAAAATTCAAAATTACAAAATACATTTTTGTGACCTTCACATTTGATTATTTGTTCAACTACTGAGAGATTTCCATTTAGAACACTATCTAGCCTACTCTTTATCTAAAAACTTTGTTTTGAATTACTAAAAACACAATGTTCGTTGGAATTGCTATGTTAATTTTGTTTATGATAAATAGAAAAATTATACTCCTCACAAGGCTAGAGAATGTGAACTTCAGCTGATTGAAACTTGCTTTTCTCTGTCTTTTAAACTAGAATCTATTGGTAAGTACAGTATTTTTAAAATTCATTCTCTTCATTTGATTGTGAATTGACTTGTCACTGTTTTACTTGCTGCTTGTCCTAAGGCAGGCCAGATATTCTTCTCAAGTCTTTTTATGAGTGGGGGTCTCTAGAATTATTGCTGTATGATGAATTATGTTTCTTTCTCCTACTTAAAAATGATCCTTTTACTGTCATAATTTGAGTTCTAGTCCCCAAGCAAAAGTTTTAGAAAATGCCTTCTGTTTTAACAGTCAAATAAGTGTCATTCATGTCCTCTTCCAGCTTTAAGTAGATGGGCTTCTTTTGAGGTCTCAAAGAATTGTAGAATGTCTAAACATGGAAGATTTTTAAAGTTATTTGGTTAATCTCTTTGCTCATTAAGTAAACATTGTGGAGTCTCTACCATGTGTCAAGTACATACTAGGTACTAAGGAAATAAATGAACAAAACAGTATAAAAGCCACACTTCACTGGCAAAAGTAAAATTTTACTTAAAATAAAATTTTTTTAGAGCAGAAAATTTTATTTTTAATTATATCCAACTTGTCAATTCATTCTTTCATGGATCATGCCTTTGGTGCTGTATCTAAAAAGTCATCAACTTAAGACCATCTTGATTTTCTCCTGTGTTATCTTCTAGGAATTTTATTTTATTTTTTTAATATACATTTATTTATTTTAATTGGAGGCTAATTACTTTACAATATTGTATTGGTTTTGCCATGCATCAACATGAATCCGACACGGGTGTAGTTTTGTGCTTTACATTTAGGTCACTGATCTGTCTTGAGTTAGTTTTTGTGAAAGGCGTATGTTCTATGTCTACGTTCATGTTTTTGCATGTGCAGTTTGTTACAGCACCATTATTGGAAAGACTGTCTTTGCTCCACTGTATTGCCTTTATTCTTTCATCAAGGATCAGTTAGTTGATTCTGTTTTTCTTGGTCTGTCTCTGGACTGTCTATTCTTTTCCACTGATCTGTTGATGTATTTCCACTGGTCTTTTCCCGGTACCACACTGTCTTGATTATTGTGACTTTGTAGTTAGTCTTGCAGTCGGTGGTGTCAGTCCTCCAGTTTTGTTCTTTTCCTCAGTGTTGTGTTGGCTAGTCTGTATCGTTTGCCTTTCCGCATAAACTTTAGATTAGTTTCTTAATATCCAGATAAGAACTTGCTTAGAATTTGACCGGGTTTGCATTAACTGTATAGATCAGGTTGGCAAGAATTCACCTCTAGACAATTTTTTGAGTTTTCTGATACATGAATATGTACTTCGTTCTTCTTTGATTTCATTCATCAAAATTTTGTAGTTTTCCTCATATAGATCTTGTATACATTTTGTTAAATTTATACTAAGTACTTTTATTTTGGATGGTGCCAATGTGATGGTGTATTTTGAATTTCATGTTTAACCTGTTTGTTGCTGATTTAGGAAAGCAATGGACTTTTGTGTATTAACATTATATTCTGCAGCATTGCTGTAATTGTTTATTAGTTCTAGCAGCTTTTTGTCATTTGTTTTGAATTTCTGCATGAATTATCAAGCTGTCTGTAAACAAAGACAGTTTTATTTTTTCCTTCCCAGTCTGCATATGTTTTATTTCCCTTTCTTGTCTTATTGTATTAGCTAGGATGTCCACTGTAATCTTAAAAAAGAATAGTGTGAGGAGACATCCTTGCCTTATAACTGATCTTAGTGGTAATGATCAAGTTTTTCACCATTAAGTATGATGTCTGCTGTAGACTTTTCATATGTTCGTTAACAAGTTGTAGAACTTGCCCTCTGTACCTAATTTACATGAGTAGGTGTTAGATTTTGTCAAATGCATTTTCTGCATGTATTTATATAATCTTATGACTTTTCTTCTCTAGCCTGTTGTTGTGATGGATTACATTAAATGATTTTCAAGTGTTGAGCTGGTCTTGCATACTTGGAATAAAACCCACTTGGTCATCATGTATAATTCTTTCTATTTACTGTTAGACTCGGTTCACTGATATCTTTTGGAAGAGTTTTGCATCTGTGTTCATGAAAAATACTGGTTTGTATTTACTTGTAATGGCTTGTCTGCTTTGGTGTGAAGGTAATGCTGCCCTCATAGAATGTGTTAGGAAATATTTCCTCTGCTCCTGTCTTCTGAAAGAGATTATAGAGAATAAGTGTAGTTTTTTTTCCCCTTTATTAAATGTTTGGTAAAATTCACCAGTGAACCCATCTGAGCCTGGTGCTGTTTTGGAAGGTTGTTAGTTATTGATTCAGTTTCTTTAATAGGTATCAGTCTGTTTAGATAGTCTGTTTTCTTTGTGTGTTTTTTGGTAGGTTGTGTCATTTGAGGAATTGGTCTGTTTCATCTAGGTGAGCATAGGGTTGTTCTTAGTATCCCCTGATTATCCTTTTAATGTCCATGAGATCTATAGTGATGTGCCCTCATTCACTTCTGATGTTAGTAATTCCTAATTATGCCAATTCTTTTATCCTTCTTTCTTTATCTCTATCTCATGGAAGTTAAGAAAAAGGAGACAAAAATGTACAAAGGAGATAGATTCTGAAATTCAGGTTTCCTTTTAGCAAACCACAGTCATTTTCTGAGTAATATTTTAGTAAACAAAAATGATGTAGTGGTGATGGAGGTTATTAGGTAATAACCCTTAATATATATGAGAGCTTTGAGACCATCTCTGGGGGGCTTTTAGACCAGATAAGAGAAAGACAAACCCATTTGCTTTACAAAAGTTAATTAAAATATTGTGGAGCCTATGAGGCAGCATTAAAGAGTCTCTCTTTTAATGATTATTTAATTAGGTTGGATATCTTAGCTAGTATATGGCCTTTCAAGGATGTTTTTGACATTTAGAATTGGTTTGGTTAGAAGTAACAGGACATTATGAAGATACCAGATTTTTTAAGTTAGTAGTGGATTAATATGTTAGGCCTGTATAATAATGGAATCATGCTTGGATTTGATAATAAAAATATTTTTACCTTAAAACATAGTACTGAAGAAAATAAGCTAGAAAGCCTGAGTTCATTCTAAAACTAAAGTGAATGTAGAAGATAGGAAACCAAAACTTTCACTGAAGAACAGTTTTTCATTGAAGGCTGTTGACTTGTCAAAAAAAAAAGTTAAGTTCACATGTTTAATAGTGAAATAAAATCATTTTTTGACATATGTAGGAGATATTTCCTTATATTCATATTCTGCATTGTAGGAATGCATGGGCTACCAGAAGAACCTAGTAAATAAGAGAATTTAAAACTTTAAATTATGTAAGCGAAAACATTAGTGTTTAGTTCACTATATTATATTGCGTACTGACTGTCTTTCCCATCCTATTTCCCCACTTATTTGTGGGTTCTTAACTTTTTCTCCCAAATAAACTGCTTGTCTCAGGGATCTACTTTTGGCAGGAGCCCAAATGAAGATAAGCTATCATTTTCCTCTAAAATGTCCTTTATTTTGACATAACTGCTTGCATCCTCATGGTATCATATTACATGTATTCATTATTTCCTATGTGGGCTTCCCAGGCAACTGAGTGGTCAAGAATCTGCCTGCTGATGCAGGTTCAATCCCTGGGTCGGGAGTATCCCCTGGAGAAGGAAATGGCAACCCGCTCCAGTATTCTTGCTTGGGAAATCCCTTGGACACAGGAGCCTGGTGGGCTACAGTCCATGGGGTCACAAAGAGTTGGAAATGATTGAGTGACTAAACAACAATTGTTTCCTATACACTAATTCTTGGGCTTGATTAGATTGAAATCAGGTTCAGTTTTAGGGGATTAAGATTACTTCATAAGTGGTGCTTTTTATTTCCTATTTCATTCTTTCAAGAAACATTAGTATATAGTTAATGCTGCTGTATGCTATATATGAGAGTTGTTGTGAGGGGGAAACCTAAGAGTTCGCATCACAGGGAAAATACATATTTTAATTTTGTTTCTACATGAGATCATGGATGTTTATTAAACTTACTGTGGTAATCATTTCATGATATACATTCAGTGATTATGCTTACCCCTTATACAGTGCTATGTGTCAATTATATCGCAAGAAAACAGGTAGAAAAAAGCAATATGTGGTTGTCCTACTTGTAGAGATGTTAAGATTGTTCAGTAACAGTGTCGATGCGGTTGTTTCACATTAAGGTTAATTCATAGCTTCTGGATAGCCTAGGCAAAAAGGGACTATGACTTACTGTATAATACTCATACTCCATGCCCAGCAGTTATCTAGGCTTCCTTGATGGCTAAGACAGTAAAGAATCGACCTGCAATGCAAGAGACATGGGTTTGATCCCTGGGTCAAGAAGATTCCCTGGAGAAGGGAATTGCTACCCATTCCAGTATTCTTGCTTGGAGGATTCCATGGACACAGGAGTCTGGTGGGCTACAGTCCATGGGGTGGCCAAGAGCCAGACATGACTTAACAACTAACACTTTTTTCTTTGCAGGAATTATGGTGACTTAAAATACTTGAGAGAAAATGTTCTCTTTCTCTTTTTAAATATGAAACTGAAATTATTAAGTTTTATCTTACCAGATATAATATAAATATCAATATAGTGTTATTCACATCTCTTTGCCAAGCGCCTCAGACAGCACCTCAGTTCAGTCGCTCAGTTGTGTCCGACTCTTTGCAACCCCATGAACTATAGCACGCCAGGCCTCCCCGTCCATCAACGACTCCTGGAGTTCACCCAAACTCACGTCCATTGAGTCGGTGATGCCATCCAGCCATCTCATCCTCTCTTTGTCTCCTTCTCCTCCTGCCCCCAATCCCTCCCAGCATCAGGGACTTTTCCAGTGAGTCAACTCTTTGCAAGAGGTGGCCAAAGTATTGGTGTTTCAGCTTCAGCATCAGTCCTTCCAATGAACACCCAGGACTGATCTCCTTTAGAATGGACTGGTTGGATCTCCTTGCAGTCCAAGGGACTCTCAAGAGTCTTCTCCAACACCACAGTTCAAAAGCATCAATTCTTCAGCTCTCAGCTTTCTTCACAGTCCAACTCTCACATCCATATATGACAACTGGAAAAACCATAGCCTTGACTAGACAGACCTTTGTTGGCAAAGTAATATCTCCACTTTTCAATATGCTGTCTAGGTTGGTCATAACTTTCCTTCCAAGGAGTAAGCATCTTTTAATTTCACGGCTGCAATGACCATCTGCAGTGATTTTGGAGTCCCCCAAAATAAAGTCTGACACTGTTTCCACTGTTTCCCCATGTATTTCCATGAAGTGATGGGACCAGATGCCATGATCTTAGTTTTCTTGAATGTTGAGCTTTAAGCCAACTTTTTCACTCTCCTCTTTCACTTTCATCAAGAGGCTTTTTAGTTCCTCTTCAGTTTCTGCCATAAGGGTGGTGTCATCTGTATACATACCTGAGGTTATTTATATTTCTCCTGGCAATCTTGATTCCAGCTTGTGCTTCTTCCAGCCCAGCGTTTCTCATGATGTACTCTGCATAGAAGTTAAATAAGCAGGGTGACAATATACAGCCTTGACATACTCCTTTTCCTATTTGGAACCAGTCTGTTGTTCCTGTCCAGTTCTAACTGTTGCTTCCTGACCTGCACATAGGTTTCTCAAGAGGCAGGTCGGGTGCTCTGTTATTCCCGTCTCTTTCAGAATTTTCCACAGTTTATTGTGATCCACACAGTCAAAGGCTTTGGCATAGTCGATAAAGCATAAATGGATGTTTTTCTGGAACTCTCTTGCTTTTTCCATGATCCAGCGGATGTTGGCAATTTGATCGCTGGTTCCTCTGCCTTTTCTAAAACCAGCTTGAACATCTGGAAGTTCACGGTTCACGTATTGCTGAAGCCTGGCTTGGAAAATTTTAAAGATTACTTTGCTAGCGTGTGACATGAGTGCAATTGTGGGTTGTTTGAGCATTCTTTGGCATTGCCTTTCTTTGGGATTGGAATGAAAACTGACCTTTTCCAGTCCTGTGACCACTGCTGAGTTTTCCCAATTTGCTGGCATAGTGAGTGCAGCACTTCCACAGCACCATCTTTCAGGATTTGAAATAGCTCAACTGGAATTCCATCACCTCCACTACCTTTGTTCATAGTGATGCTTTCTAAGGCCCACTTGACTTCACATTTCAAGATGTCTGGCTCTAGGTGAGTGATCACACCATCATGATTATCTGGGTCATGAAGATCTTTTTTGTACCGTTCTTCTGTGTAATCTTGCCACCTCTGCTTAATATCTTCTGCTGCTGTTAGGTCCATACCATTTCTGTCCTTATCGAGCCCATCTTTGCATGAAATGTTCCTTTGGTATCTCTAATTTTCTTGAAGAGATCTCTAGTCTTTCCCATTCTATTGTTTTCCTCTATTTCTTTGCACTGATCACTGAGGAAGGCTTTCTTATCTCTTCTTGCTATTCTTTGGAACTCTGCTTTCAGATGCTTATATCTTTCCTTTTCTCCTTTGCTTTTCGCTTCTCTTCTTTTCACAGCTATTTGTAAGGCCTCCCCAGACAGCAATTTTGCTTTTTGCATTTCTTTTCAATAGGGATGGTCTTGATCCCTGTCTCCTGTACAGTGTCACAAACCTTTGTCCATAGTTCATCAGGCACTCTGTCTATCAAATCTAGTCCCTTAAATCTATTTCTCACTTCCACTGTATAATCGTAAGGGATTTGATTTAGGTCATCCCTGAATGGTCTAGTGGTTTTCTCCACTTTCTTCAATTTCAGTCTGAATTTGGCAATAAGGAGTTCATGATCTAAGCCACAGTCAGCTCCCGGTCTTGTTTTTGCTGACAGTGCTTCGCATGTAATAAATGACTCAGTGTAACATTTGTGGATTGAATGAGTGACCTAACAAAAGCATGTTTGGACCACATCTTTGTAGACTCTCTTATGGGCATCCTGGGGAAGAATTACAGTTTAGCACAAGGAGGGCAGTCATAATTTTCTCTGGGCATATATGTATGAATATTTGTTCTGGACTGTTATCTGCCAGATCCAGTGCTAGATACTAATTGGGAGATGGTGATGAATGGAATGTTCTCTCATACATTTCCCCCTGGTCCCAGGGGGTATACAGAAAGAAAGAAAACAATTCTCATCTTGAATTTTCTTCCAGTTCCTATGCTCTGTTATTACTTCCATTTCTGGAAATCTGGGTTTTAGAGAGGTGGTGGTTTTATCAAAAAATCCTTTGCACACAATGATAAGCTCATTCTCATTCCTGAAGAGTTTTTTGTAATAAGAGTATTCTGCTCTGAAGGTCAGAGAAGTGCATTGTCTTCCAGGTAAATTATTTATCCATTTTTAGGATACAGTGAAGAACAAAACACAATTTTGTTTTGACATCAATTTTTAATGGACATTCTTGCATGATCAAATAACTAATATGTAAGAAAAAGTATGAGTTACGGCATTTTTTTTCTTTTTATTTTCTATGGTTGTTTTTACTGACAGGATTTGATTTAAGGGATTTTACTATTTATATTTGGATTCTTTGTTTTTGCATAGAATTTGTTTTCTGAAACATGTCTGCACCCACCATATTTTGAGTTATTTAATGAAGAAGGTTGTGACTGTTTTAATGTTTCTTTATAAAAGCGAATTGGTTTTGACTTGTCCAAAATGGGTTGCACTGATGTTATAGGAAGGTTGTATCTGAGCAAGTTAAGGGTTATAGTAGCTTCCCAGTGCTATTCTATACTTAGTCCTGTTTTTCCCCTCTCTTTGAACTTGTGGTTCATTATAATGCTTCTGGGAATACTAACAGTGAGATGTGCCTTGATTGATACTCAGCTTCAAGGCTCTTACAGTTCCTATCAGCCTCAGCTTATTTTCTCTGGGGACCTTTCATATCTCTTAGCTCCTGGCAGCTAACTGCAGACCTCTGTTTTTCTGCTGCCTGCCAGCTTAATGCAAAACTGAGAGGGAGAGCACTGGCCCCAGGGAGGAGAAGCACTATGGTCCCATGGCATTGGGACTTCAGGCGGGAGGCTGATTTGTCAGTCTGGATCATAAATGGAAGGAACCTTGTGCCTGGTACATTACTTGTTTCTTGCTATAGGAGACACAGGTGTCCTAGGTGGTGCCAGTAGTAAAGAGCCTGCCTGCCAAAGCAGGAGACTTAAGAGACGCGGGTTTGATCCCTGGTTCGGGAAGATCCCCTGGAGGAGGAAATGGCAACCCATTCCAGTATTCTTGCCTTGAGAATCCCATGGACAGAGGAACCTGGCAGGCTACAGTCCATGGGGTCACACAGAGTTGGATACAACTGAAGCGACTTAGCACGCATAGGAGACACATAGTTTGTGAAGAGCTTGAGAATCTCCCAATAGAAAGGCGGGTAAATGAAAGATTCAGCAAAAATATGATAAGCTGTTACTGCAGAATTCCTCGCACATGTAATGGCAGCTGAGAACAGTAATGCCATAGAGAAGATACATCCTCTACTACAGCTTCTATTTCTTGTGTAGAAATAATCTATTCAAGCAGGACTTCTAAAAATTAACATCAATGTAGATTTCTATTGAGATTTTAGTTCCCTATTTCTCTAAAATTGGTAATTTGCATGTCAATACAAAATTCTCATGAATGAGCTTTACAGTATTCATATTTGAGGGCCAAAAAACGTTGTACATGATTTAAAATGAATTTACATGCTTGTTTGCAGAGTCTAAACTTTTGTTCCCTAAGGCCATGGTACTTCAACTTTAATATGAACAGGAGTCATTAGGAGATCTTATAAAAATGGAGATCATGCTTCAGTAGGTGGGGTGGGGCCTGCATTTCTCCCTAGCTCTTCCGCGATGCCACTGCTGCTGGTTCAGGGACCACTGTTTGAATCCAGAGTTTGAAGTCATTGGGCTATAATACAAACTCACTCACTGGAAATACTTTCTGTTTTCTAAACTCATTTACTAAAATATTCTAATAAAACACAGTAAGGCTGAGGAAATGCTTTTGTTACTATAAATCTTGCCAAAAGAAATATTTAATAACCTCTTCTGCCTGGTATTAAACTGTATTAGCTTCTGGTCCTGAAAGTCCCAAATCATTTATTTTTATGACTGAATTAACAGCCTTAAAAAGGAACAATACAAGACATATTGGATTTTTATCCACTATTGTAGCATAGCTATTTGTAAGTGTGAGCGTTCTCTGTGCTGAAGTGTCTGGAAGTCATGCCAGTGAATAGCTGAGGGAACTGGAAGAAGGTATTACTAGGGATTTGTGACAGCTCAAAGACAGCAATAGCAAGGGGTTTCTGAAATGAATAGAAAGGTTACTTCTGAGTATCCTTCTAAATCTGAGTGTGTGTATCATCACTAGTGTTGTACTTTCATCATTACATTATTAAAAACAAATTTTAAAATAGACTTATTTGATAACCTAGTTTTCCTCCAACATGTTAAAAATAGTTATTGACCATTCCCATTTGTGAACCCCTTTTCCTTGGTTCTCACTTCTAACACCCTACCTCTAAATTCTCAGTTTATTACCATGATCTGCCCATTCATTCTCTTAGTACATATATGAGTAATCGTTATGTACTGGTAGGTACTGTAGTAGGTGGTGTGTGGGGTACAAAGTGGAATAAGGTACAATCTCTACTTTCAAGGTACTGAACGTCTCCTATAGGAGGTAAGGTAGGACAAATAATCTGTGTGAAAAATTATATGTTAACAACCTAAGAAAGTGCTCTGGAGCTTCAGAGGAGAAAGAAATTAATTACTCTTGTCTGGGATCATCAGGAAAGCATTCATAGGAAAGATAGCATTTGAACTGGGTCTTGAAAACTAAATGCTTTCCTAGCTGTTTCAAGAAGAGGAAACTACATGTGCCAAGCATGGAAGCAGGAGACTAAGATGTCACATTTTAGGAACTGCAAATACTGAAGACCCCTTGCATTCTTGGATTTGTAGCTTAGAGGATTTGGACCATTTGTGAATGATCTTTGAGCAGTCATATAATAATTTTTCTAAGTTACTGATTTTACTGATTTTATCCCCTTCCTAAGAGCCCAGTGTTTCAAGTCAATGCCTAAGGCTAGTGATTGGTTTAGCTTAGCACTCCATCTTTATTTTTCCCTATTCATCTCTCATTCCACTCTCATTTTACCACATGTTATATGGGAGGACATTATTAATAATTTAGGATTTGTGAAGAGATAGTTACAGTTGCTCCCGGTTACCAAGAGTCTACTACAAATAGGCTGACCATATATAATATATAATTTATTGTCCAAACTGGGACCCTTCTGAAAGAGAGTGGTGCTGTTAATAATATTCCAGGGTAAAAGCATATACTGGATTTGTCTCAAGCAACCTAGAGTATATGACCAACTAGAATGTATGGTCATTGTAACTATACTTCACGTTACTTGGAGTACAGAATATGAATGGGAAGCAGTATGATGTGATTTAGGAATACTAGTGTGGGTACTTTGTGAATGGTCCTAAATGCAAGCTAAGGAGTTAGGCTTTTATGCTGTAGACAGTGAAAAACCATTGGAGATTTTTTTTTTTTTCAGGGACAGAGGAATCAATATATGCGAAGCAGAATTCAAAAAAATTAGTCTGGACTCGGTGGGTAGGTTGGATTGAAGGGAGATACTGATTCAGGGAGTGTCATTTAAGGCTCTTTTCAAATAGTAACCACTCAAATGGTTTTAATATACTAGGAAAATGTATTTATTTATTTTTAAAATTATGCTGAGAATTTTAATAATTCACTTCCAACACGTGTTATTATTGATGTTAGTTGTACTTAAAGAAGATCCTGTTGATTCGACATCTTGTTCAGTTAATGTTTTTTTCAAAAGAGGAATTGCATTAGGGCTTAGCAGTGAGTGCCAGAGTATTTTATATGTATCAGTATTATAGCATTTTTACATGTTAACACTGTAACAGTAAGTTTGACCTCACATTGAGAGAAGGTGAATAATAAATCTTCCCAAGTTTTATTACCAAAATACTTTTTTAAAATCATGTAACTAACTTTTCATTGTATCTTTTTAAAATTGATGTCTAATCTGGAGAGAATTTTAGTTCTGCAATAACTCCCATTTCCCTAACCCTGCATTTTTTCTTTTTCTATACTTGCAGAGCAGGTTGGGCTCTGTGAGGGGAAGAGAAGAGGGAGGCATTTTCTGCCAGGAAAACCAGACAAAGCAATATGGAAGAAGGAATTAATCTTTGAAGGATTGATTATGCAGTAGTGGAAAAGAGAAAAGTAACTGGCTACTGAGTGGCTTAAAAATTGCTGTGGAAATACAGCTAGTGCACTGGTTTCACCAGCCAGTTGCGTGGCCATAAAGGGTACAGAGACATTAAAGGAAAGGCAAGCTTTTCAGTTCCCAAAGATATATTAAAAACCATCTAATGAGAAAATATTCTTTACTTGCTGAAGAAGAATCTCCTGTTTATTAATTTTATACATTTTGAGAGGTTACTTTCCATTTATAGTTACTGCAAAATACTGGCTGTATTTCCTGTGTTGTACAGTATATCCTTAAACTTGCTTAAGCTTGAGCTTACAACCAATATAAGATGATTGGCAATGCTTCTTAATTTTCTTGGCAAGGAAATGAGCTAATGAACTGGAGAGAATGACCAGTTTGTAAAATATTTCAGAAATTTGTGTCTGTATATTTACATATGTTGTAATATTTCATCATTAGAGGCTAAATTCTCCAGGACTATTAAGATCTATTGAAGATTTCTGTGTAGGCTTTTGTTGTTTCTTTAAGAAAAAATTAAAAGTTAACTTCAAGTATAAATTTTAAAAAATTATTTTCATCCTTCCTTCCTGGTTTAGAGCTACTTGTCTATATTTTACTTAAGCTCTATAGCATTTGACACATAAAGATGTTTCCCCAGGAGAATCTTGTTTCTGCCCATGGCTGACATGAAAAGAAACAATTTGTCAGACTAGTGGGGCTTGCTAACAATTCAAATAAACAACCCATCTTTCCCTTCTTACTGTGTATTAATAGAAATGTTAATGATAAATTGCCTCCTTTACACCCTACAGTGAGGAAAGATTACTGGGTCAGAGACAGTGTTCTTGCTTTGGGCCCCCTTAAACACAGCTGTTATCCAAATCTGTCTTAGCAGTTGCATGCTCACTGGCACTATGCTTCTTATGTGATAGTTATCTGTTTAATACAGCCAAATTGATTGTGCCTAATTTTTGTCACTGTCTAGCTTGTAAAAAGCAATTAAGTTTAGAATATGCTTCTCTGTAAACATGTGTTTTGATAGGCAGTGACTAACTCTTCAAAAGGGCTTCCTTGGCTTATATAGCTGAAGATCATGATCATATCTGTGTGACTCACTTTTTTCTCCAGTCCTTACCACCACCACTAGTTTGAAAGCTCTTGAGATAGAGCATGCATATTATGCCTATGCTTTTGTGCCCTCAGCACCTAGCAGACACTGTCAATGACTGTTGAGTTATTTAATGACTTGACTTTGCTAATAACCAGCTTTGTTGCTCTATGATATTTTTATGTGATCTTCTTGAATTTTTTTCAACATACAATCCATTCTAAAATCTTGCTGTATCAATACTGTTCTTAGAAACAAGACAACAGACCCCAAGTAGTTATTTATGCTAAGCTCCACATCACCAAACCATGGCTTCACTTAATTACAGTTGAGGTTCTTCCAGAAATGAACTCTAAACCAGTCAATCAGGAGTCACCTGATTAGCAATTGTTAGGTGATCTGCCAGATAGACCCACTACCATCCTCTAAAGGAAAGTAAATTTGCAATAACCAACCAACTTTTTTTTTCTTTGCCTAGTATAATGTCCTTGTTCCTTCTCTCCTCTGCCTATAAAAGTCTTTCATTTTGTACGGCTCCTTGAAGCTCTTTTCTCTCTGCTAGATTGGATGCTGTGTGATTCAAATTTATTTCTGCTCATATACCCTTAAACATTTTATTGTGCCTCAGTTTATCTTCAAAAAGTTTATATAGTTGTCTAGAGCTAGTCATACACTGATGTGGGAAAAGATTTCTTAATTGTGGTATGGGTAGTAAGTAATGACTAGTGAGGGAAATCTGAGCTTTCCAGTTGATAGTGAGATTAGCATATAAGTAAAATATTCGGGGATTTTAAATTATCTGGCTTGCTTTCAGGAGAGTATAATTTATTGGTAGCTAACAGAAATAATGTCAGTGATTGACTACTGGTATGGCATCACCGACTCGATGGATGTGAGTCTGAGTGAACTCCGGAAGTTGGTGATGGATGGGGAGGCCTGGCGTGCTGCAATTCATGGGGTTGCAAAGAGTCGGACACAACTGAGCGACTGAACTAAACTGAACTGATGGTAACTTTAAAATAAGACTAGTACTATTCTCAGGCTTTTCCTAAGAAAAGAATGAATTTATAGAAATATTTCAAATAATTACAGGCTTATTAGCTACATCAATATGTGTCTTTATATTACTTAGAAACTGAGTGATGGTGAATTATAAAATTTTAAGTTGTAACTGTTGTGAGTACCAAAAGCATCCATGAAATGAGTTGGCAGAAGAATGTCTTTGGTACCTTGATCAGGGTCTAATGTTAGTTGTCATTTGATAAAGAGCAGTGGTTGAGTGAATGCATTTCCACACATAAACAGGATTGAACCAAAAACTGTCCAGATATCAAATGGAAGCAATTTAAATATCCATTGACAGAGGAATGGATGAAGATGTGGTACATGTATACAGTGGATTATTACTCATCTGTGAAAAAGAATGAAGCAGTGCCAACTGCAGCAACATGGGTGGACCCAGAGATTGTCACACTGAGTAAAATTAGACAGAGAAAGAGGAAGATCATATGATATCGCTTAATGTGAAACCTAAAATGGTACAAATGGAACTTATTTACAAAACAGAAATAGAGTCACAGATGTAGAAAACAAACTTATGGTTACCAGGAGAGCGGGGGAGGATAACTGGGAGATTGGGGTTGACATATACATACTACTATATGTAAAATAGATAACTAAGGGCATTTCCTGGTGGTACAGTGGTCAGGATGCTCCACTTCCAGTGCAGGGGACATGGGTTTGATCTCTGATCAGGAAACTAAGAATCCCACATGCCACACTGCATGGCCCAAAAAAACAAATAAGAATTGGGGGAAAAAAAGATAACAAATAAGTACCTAATGCATAGCACAGGGAACTCTACTCAATACTCTGTAATGGCTTATATGGAAAAAAAATCTAAAACAGGGAAAGACTAGAGATCTCTTCAAGAAAATTAGAGATATCAAGGTAAAAGTTCATGGAAGGATGGGCATGGTAAAGAAGAGAAGTGTTAAGGACCTAACAGAAGCACAAGCGATTAAGAAAAAGTGATAAGAATTAACAGAAGAACTATACAAAAAGGATCTTAATGATAACCATGATAACCAGATAACCATGATGGTGTGGTCACTCACCTCGGCCAGACATCCTGGAGTATGAAGTCAAGTGGGCCTTAGGAAGCATTACTACAAACAAAGCTAGTAGAGGTGATGGAATTCCAGCTGAGCTATTTCAGACCCTAAAAGATGATGCTGTTAAAGTGTTACCCTCAGTATGTCAGCAAATTTGGAAAACTCAGCAGTGGCCACAGGACTAGAAAAGGTCAGTTTACATTCCAATGCCGAAGAATGTTCAGACTACCACACAAGTGCGCTCATTTCACATGCTAGCAAGGTTATGCTCAAGATCCTTCAAGCTAGCCTTCAGCAGTATGTGAACCAAGAACTTCCAGATGTACAAGCAGATGTCGAGGAGGCAGAGGAAACAAATCAAATCGCCAACAATTCATTGGATCGTGGAGAAAGCAAGGAAGTTCCAGAAAAACATCTACGTATGCTTCATTGACTATGCTAAAGTCTTTGTGTGGATCACAACAAACTGTGGAAAATTCTGAAAGAGATGGAAATACGAGACCACCTTCCCTGCCCCCTGAGAAACCTGTATGCAGGTCAAGAAGCAACAGTTAGAACCAGACATGGAACAACAGACTGGTTCAAAATTGGGAAAGGAGTATGTCAAGGCTATATATTGTCAACCCTGCTTATTTAACTTACATGCAGAGTACATCATGCAGAATGCTAGGCTGGATGAAGCTTAAGCTGGATTTAAGACTGACGGGAGGAATATCAACAATCTCAGATATACAGATGATACCACTCTAAAGGCAAAAAGTGAAGGAGAACTAAAGGGCCTCTTGAAGAGAGTGAAAAAGCTGGCTTAAAGCTCAACATTTAGAAAACTAAGAGTGTCACATCTGGTCCCATCACCTCATGGCAAATAGATGGGGGAGAAAATGAAAGCAGTGACGGATTTTATTTTGGGGAGCTCCAAAATCATTGCAGATGGTGACTACAGCCATGAAATTAAGACACTTCCTCCTTGGAAAGAAGACTATGACGAACCTAGACAGTATATTAAAAAACAGAGACATCACTTTGCCACAAAGTTCCATGTAGTCAAAACTAGGGTTTTTCCAGTAGTTATGTATGGTTGTGAGAGTTGGACCATAAAAAAGGCAGAGTGCTGAAGAATTGATACTTTCAAATTGTGGTGCTGGAGAAGACTCCTGAGAGTCCCTCGGGCTGCAAGGAGATCAAACTAGTCAATCCTAAAGGAAATCAGTCCTGAATATTCATTGGAGGGACTGGTGCACATCAACATGCACAGTCCTGTTTGTACTTTTGGACCATATGTAATGTTTCAAACTTTTTCTTACAGCTTGCTGCCAAAGCAGATATGTGTCTTTTTTTGACCTTAAATACTCAGTTTCTCCCTTTATCCTCTATGCTGATTTTTGTATGTATTCATTCCTTGGTTGAGTTTATTTTTCATGGACTTGTTCACCAATCCCACCAAATATGATGCTGAAACATCTCTCTCTCACTCATTGTATATTATCAAATTACTTATTGCATTTGATGCCATACATGATTTATTTGATTTTGTCTTTGTTACTTAATGCTTGTTTCTCCATTAGAAGTAAATTTTCTGAGTGCAGAAACAAAGATAAAAACACATAGTGTATTAAAGATGGAACCTAAAAATACACTAAACATTCAGTTAGTTCAGTCACTCAGTCGTGTCCGACTCTTTGCAACCCCATGAATTGCAGCAAGCCAGGCCTCCCTGTCCATCACCAACTCCCGGAGTTCACTCAAATTCATCTCCATGGAGTCGGTGATGCCATCCAGCCATTTCATCCTCTGTCATCCTCCTCTTCTCCTGCCCCCAATCCCTCCCAGCATCAGAGTCTTTTCCAGTGAGTCAACTCTTCACATGAGGTGGCCAAAGTATTGAAGTTTCAACTTTACCATCAGTCCTTCCAAAGAACACCCAGGACTGATCTCCTTTAGAATGGACTGGTTGGATCTCCTTGCAGTCCAAGGGACTCTCAAGAGTCTTCTCCAACACCACAGTTCAAAAGCATCAATTCTTCAGCTCTCAGCTTTCTTCACAGTCCATCCTCACATCCATACATGACCACAGGAAAAACCATAGCCTTGACTAGACTGACCTTTGTTGGCAAAGTAATCTCTCTGCTTTTTAATATGCTGTCTAGGTTGGTCATAACTTTTCTTCCAAGGAGTAAGCGCCTTTTAATTTCATGGCTGCAGTCACCATTTGCAGTGATTTTGGAGCCCAGAAAAATAAAGTCTGACACTGTTTCCACTGTTTCCCCATCTATTTCCCATGAAGTGATGGGACCAGATGCCATGATCTTAGTTTTCTGAATGTTGAGCTTTAAGCTAACTTTTTCACTCTCCTCTTTCACTTTCATCAAAAGGCTCTTTAGTTCTTCTTTGCTTTCTGCCATAACGGTGGTGTCATCTGTGTATCTGAGGTTATTGATATTTTTCCCGGCAATCTTGATTCCCGCTTGTGCTTCCTCCAGCCCAGCGTTTCTAATGATGTAGTCTGCATAGAAGTTAAATAAGTAGGGCGACAATATACAGCCTTGACGTACTCCTTTTCCTATTTGGAACCAGTCTGTTGTTCCATGCCCAGTTTGAACTGTTGCTTCCTGACCTGCATACAGATTTCTCAGGAGACAGGTCAGGTGGTCTGGTATTCCCATCTCTTTCAGAATTTTCTACAGTTTATTGTGAACCACACAGTCAAAGGCTTTGGCGTAGTCAATAAAGCAGAAATAGATGTTTTTCTGGAACTCTCTTGCTTTTTCAGTGATCCAGCGGATGTTGGCAATTTGATCTCTGGTTCCTCTGCCTTTTCTAAAACCAGCTTGAACATCTTGAAGTTGACAGTTCACATATTGCTGAAGCCTGGCTTGGAGAATTTTGAGCATTACTTTACTAGCATGTGAGATGACATTACTTTTTAAATAATACAAGTTTTTAAAATAAGTAAGCAATTGTTAGTTTAGTTTAAAATCATGCCTTTTCTTTGTTTTGTGGATGGCAATCTGAAATTTTCTTTGAATTTAGTGTCTTAGACATGTTAAAGTGGACACACTTATTTTACCTACTTTACTCTCTTTATAGTCTCTCACCTTCACATTGTTGCCACCTCCCTACATGTGAAGACCAGGCAAGAAGGGCTTTTGGTTAACAGTTTGAAAAGTCTTTCTTGAATTCTTCTTTTCAGTATTTTGTTCTGTCTTAGAAGCATGGTGGGTTAGAATCAGCAAACTTAGCCTTGGTTTTATATTCTTTCAAGACTGTTAATAATCTGGCAATTTTTTTTCTAGTGGCAGCAGAGATAAAGTTGTTGAGAATATTAATTTAAAAGAGTGAGTACATTTTTCATTTTGAAAATTGTTTAGAAACAGTTTCTTTTATATATTTAGAAAGAAGTATAGGATATCTGTTGAACCCCGTTTCCAGGCTTGAGAAGTTGTACTGCTCCTATTTCAGAGATCCCATGAAGAGTTAGAGTAGATAATAAAGATTAAAACAAACTGATAATTTTGTAACTAGTGGAACCAACTTAGTTTGTAAATTTTCTTTTTAGACTTTCAGCATCATTTGCCTTTTGTAGAAACATTTATTAATTTCACGTTTTTTAAATTTCCAGGTAACTTGGGTTTTTACTCCTGTAACAGCTGAAATAATAAGTCTTGATACAGAGAATATAGATGACATTTTAAGTAAGTACCTTCATATTTTTAAAGTATACTTTCTTCTCTATTGAGAATTAGTTTATATACAAAAACAAAATGAAATCTCAGTTACCTAAAACAGTTGAGGAGCCAGCATTCTGATTAATTCCATAGTGTCTCTGTGTGTGTGTGTATGTGTGTGTGTGCATATGTATTTAACTAAGCACTTTTCATTTTAGTTTTTGGTAAAATTTCTTAAATTGTATAAGTCTGCTTTCCTATCTTACAGGTAAACTTTTAGTCTTGTTTTGTTTCTTTGCCTTGTCATAAATACCACTCTTACAGTATTTTGTTACTTAAAGACCAGCAGTTTCCACTGTGCAGTATTATCTTAATGACCTTAGGATACAGTCTACAATTTTTTTGTATGTGTGTCTTTTTTAGCTTTTAATATATCACGTACTCTGATGTCTTTTTTTGTCATTGATCCAATTAAGTTTAGTAAGTATTTTTGCTTGTTTGTTGACAGTGTGATTGTAGATTCAATTAATTTGGGGGAAGACATTTCTTCTTGTTTTTAAAAGAAGTAGAGAGAAGGTAAAGATGTGGTTAATAGGAAAATCACAATTTAGGAGATTTAAGAAAATGTACTGCGGATAAATGATGTCTTTTTTTTTTTTTAACATTTCATTTCACCCACTGGTTTGAGCAAAACTAAAAACCATGAGAGATAAAAACATTATTCATTGACCATTATATGTTGTCTTGTTTCCTTGGAACTGGTTTTAAATGCTAGAAAGTCTATTCCCACATTGTGGGATTTCTTTAGAGAAACTTTAGCCTGTATCAGTGTCAAATAACAGTATTGATAGGCCTGCCCCTAGTTTTTGATAGAAATCACTAGACCCAACCTAAGAATTTGCATTTCTACAAGTTCCACTGTGATGCTGGTGCTTCTGGTCCCAGGAATCACAGTTTGAGAACCACACTGCATTAGTGAATAGTACGTGGATAAAAAGTGCTTTAAAGATATTAAATAAAAAAGGAAAAAGAGAATTGGAACTCACAAATCATCTTCACTCCTTTCATCTTTCACATTCTAGAATATCTTTGTGGGTATGATTTGTGTGTGTGTGTATGTGTGCGTGCGTGCATGCAGTTTACTGAGTACTGAGTTTTTGTTAGATTTAGGCAAAAGGAACAGATATCTTTCTCCTGTCTTCACATCTGGATATGCAAATAATACTGAGTTATATTTTGCAACAGAGAATAAATGTTAAACGGGTAGGAACCAGAAAGGGTACATCTTATGCAACACTGTTATTTGTAGATTACTCTGAGTTTTAGAAATAGTTTAGTTATACAAGTCTTTTCTCTGAAATAGGATTTTATTGGTTGGCCAAAAAGTTTGTTTGGGTTTTTCGGTAACATCTTAAGGAAAAACCAAATGAACTTTTTGGCCAGTGCAGTATTGCAGAGCTAATTCTCAGTTAATTCATGAATATGGAAGGTCAAAAAATGGATTAATAAAATCCAGATCACTCCACTTCACTTTTTATGAGAGTAGGCTGTTTAGTAGCTTACTTGCCTGATCTGAGCTTGATTCTCTGTTTATTTTATATTCATTCAGTGCAGGTATTAAGATGGTAGATGTAGAGAAAAAGAATAGGGGCTCCCACAAATTATGTAAGCCATTTTTGATGCTATGTACAGGTTTCTGAGTGAGAAATAACTTAATAGTTACTGTGTATTTTTAGTGAGCCTTTAAAAAAATAGAAAAGGCTATGATGAAAACCATTATCTTGAATTATGTCATAACTATGTAGACACAAGTAACTTAGGTTGTTTGGTTTTGTTTTTTAATTTCAGACAATGCTGATGTTGCTTTAGTAAATTTTTATGCTGATTGGTAAGTAATATCTTATTTTTGCGGGGAGGGGTACATCATTAAGGGTTTTGGGGTTATTTTGTTTTTTGCTTTTAACTTTCTAGAGGTGATTTTTCTTTGCTAGAAAGGAGTAAGTAGGGAAGCCTCTTTCTTCTGTAAGACAATACTCTATAAACAAAATTAATAATTCGGGTTCATTCATTCACAGATGAAGCAACTTAATTTGGTGAGCATTTGTTTTAAGAGAGACAATACACTGATTACATCATCCCACATTTTAAAATAAAAGCAGGTTACAGAATAACTCAGATTTCTGTCTTACTCAGTCTGTCTCTTTCCATCTCTCACTCACACATGCATACACACATGTATATATTGCAGTTCTCTGTTTCTCCTTACTGAGGAAGTAGGGCAGTGTTTGGAGGTGAGGATGTGGGTATGGCAGATTTAGAAGGAAAAATAATGTTGATATTTTGTAACGCATACCATCTACTACTACTTCTAGGAAGTCTTTACTCCTTTCTCTGTCTGAATCAGATTCTGTCTTGTGTGTTCATATAGTTCCCGATGTCCCACTCTTTTCTTACTACATTGTTTTGTCTTCAATTCTGTGTTCCAGCAAACCAATTTTGAGGGCAGAGATAAAGTTTTTCTTAGTGTTCCCAGCATTGAGCACAAGGGCACAGTATACTGTAGATGTTAAATAATGTGGCATGGGGATAGGAAGAGGGGCGCTTTAGCTGGAGAGAAGTTTGAAACAACTCACATCATCCTTATTCCTAGACAGTCTATATCTTATATGACCCTTTTAGGCTTACCACCTCGCAGGTGCCTCTACCCCTAATTCAGGCTACACATAGTCCTGCCGTTTACCTAGATATCTATTAACAGTCTTAGTTTATTTCCTTTGCTTCTGGTCTTATATGTCTCCATTCTTTTTGCTACAAAGTAAGCCAGAGTAGTCTTTCCTAAAGTGAAAATTAGATTAGTTTACACCTTACCTTAAAAACCTTAAATGTTTTCCATTACTTTTAGGTGAGTCCCTTACCTTGGCCTGGAAGGCCCCTGGTGGCCCTGTTCCTTCCTACCTCTGCTGCTGTATCTCTTGCCTGTCTCCATTCCCATATTCTGTTCTGTTACGCTTCTATAATATTCTCTAGTCTTTCATCACTGACCTTTAATCATGGTATTTCTCTGTCTGAATGGATCGCTCTTCTCTCACCCACCCACTTGTTTACTTCATTAAGTCTGAACCATCCTTCAAGTCTTAGATTAGATGCCACTTTCTCCAGGCCACCTTCCTACATCATGCCCCTACCCCTACTCTCAAGTACAGTTAGGAACCCTTTCTATATCTGCTCATAACCTTGCATACTTAGACAGTCATAATACTTCTATGCCACGGTTTAGTTAGTGCCTCCCTCCTATATCGTTAACTTTGTGAAAAGTTACCATATCTATCTATTTTCCAACATGAATCACCAAGCACTTTGCATGACAGTTGGCAGATAAGTGCATAGTAAATATTTACTGGATCAACAATGTACAGTATCTGTATTTAAAGAACTTCAGTAGAATGTTGAAGATATCCTCCACCATTTATAAAATGTACAACAGAAGATAGCAGTTCCGAAGTAAATTAGGATTGTCCAGATGTAATATTTGGAGAAGGCAATGGCACCCCACTCCAATACTCTTGCCTGGAAAATCCCATGGGCAGAGGAGCCTGGTGGGCTGCACTCCATGGGGTCGCTAAGAGTCTGACATGACTGAGCGACTTCACTTTCACTTTTCACTTTCATGCATTGGAGAAGGAAATGGCAACCCACTCCAGTGTTCTTGCCTGGAGAATTCCAGGGATGGTGGAGCCTGCTGGGCTGCAGTCTATGGGGTTGCACAGAGTGGTACACAACTGAAGCAACTTAGCAGCACCAGCATATGTAACATTAACCACAGAATGTGGTAGAAAATTATTGAGTTCAGTCCACTTTAAAAGTAAATAGATTCAGAGGAATATTTTCCCATACTTACCTGACTAGATTGTGGCAGAGTTGAAACTATTGGGTTGGACAAAAAGTTCATTTGGGTTTTTCCATAAGATGTTGCAGAAAACCCAAATTAACTTTTTGGCCAGCCCAGTAGAATGCAATTACCTTGATGGAGGGGTTTTGTGTGTTGTAAGAAAGAGAAATAGAACATGCCACCAACCTTGTGAAAAAGCAAATTGGAAATGTGGACTAACTGCAGTTATTTGAGAAACCTATTACCAAAGAATACTTGGAGTTATACCTAAGTTAATGCCATTCTATTCAATGGAAAAAAACATGGATAACTTGACATAGGACTTAGACTTACACTGCGTGGCCTCAAAGTCAGGATTCTGAGTTCCCTCTGGGAGTTACGGATGTGGCACAGCTTAAGGAAGAATTCTCTAATAGAGTTGCCTAAAAATATACCTGAAAGGCCAGTAAACCACAGTAGAACTTAATAATGCTGTTATGTGCCAGGTTCTTTACATACATTATTTTTAATGCTCAGAACTACTCTCCAGGTAGGTATTATAATTTCCATTTTAGTTTGAATAAATTTGAGGCTAGTAAGTAGTGGAACTGGGATTTAACCTCAAGTATGTCTGACTCTGAAGCTTATTTCTTCCCACTAGGTTATACTAGTAAGTGTCCTTAAATTGTCCCCTCAAAGACTTTTGCCCCATTTGGTTGATTTGTAAAGGGTTGATTTCAAGTACTAGATACGGAGATTGGATTCAGATGACTCTTCAGTTCAGTGGCTCAGTCGTGTCCGACTCTTTGCGACCACATGAATTGCAGCACGCCAGGCCTCCCTGTCCATCACCAACTCCCGGAGTTCACTCAAACTCGTGTCCATTGAGTCAGTGATGCCATCCAGCCATCTCATCCTCTTGTCGTCCCCTTGTCCTCCTGCCACCAATCCCTCCCAGCATCAGAGTCTTTTCCAGTGAGTCAGCTCTTCACATGAGGTGGCCAAAGTATTGGAGTTTCAGCTTTAGCATCAGTCCTTCCAAAGAACATCCAGGACTGATCTCCTTTAGAATGGACTGGTTGGATCTCCTTGCAGTCCAAGGGACTCTCAAGAGTCTTTTCCAACACCACAGTTCCAAGGCCCTGTTAACAGATCTATTTGCTTTGGTTATGTCACTTTTGTAAATGTAACTTTATATTGCAATTGAAGTTTTATCTTCCCCTTTCACCTGTTGGTATTATAACTGATCCTGTTTTAAACATGAATCTGTGCATAAGTGCTTATTGAGCAGTAAACTGGATAATCCAGAAAGGAGCCCTTAATACCTCTCTTTTCTTGCCCTTAAATCAGGACTCTTTACTAAGCCATATCCTAATTTCTTCAAGAAATCATCATGCAGTCCTTACCCCTTGCCTCCCTGGCCCTCTAGAACCCTATCTTTAGCAAACTGTGGGGACCCAGAAACCTGTGGCCCTAGCCTGTCCAGTTCCTCCATCCTACCAATTTATTTGTTTAACAGAAATCTACTGAAATGCTTATTAGAATATGTAGACTCAGAATAAGACACAGTCCCTGATGTCTGCAGACCCCACCCACCTATCCTAGATGGGAGAGATTTAAGAATGCTAGAAGAGGAAAGAGCCACTTGAAAGCGAGAGATTGAAGATACAGATGTGTCTCCTTGGTATTTTCTAGGAGGTCAGGTGAGTGGGCTAGAAGAGTTACATACAAAGAGAAATAGGGAGGAAGTATAAAGTTTGTATCCTGTCATAGACTTTATATTTTTCTTAAATTATAATTAATATGTATGACCTAATTGCACTTCCCTGGCTCAGACAGTAAAGAATCTGCTTGCAATGCAGGAGATGTGGGTTCAATCCCTGGGTTGAGAAGAGCCCCTGGAGAAAGGAATGGTTACTCACTCCAGTATTCTTGCCTGGAGAATTCCATGGACAGAGGAGCCTGGTGGGCTGTATAGTCCATGGGATCGCAAAGAGGCAGACACGACTGAGTGACTTTCTTTCTTAGACCTAATTACATGTGGATTAGAGTTCACAGGCTTCATTTAGGTACATTTCTTGATGGAAAAGGGCTCTGGAAGCAATAGTAGGAGTTATAGTTGTGTTCTTGTTGTTGTTTTTAATAAACACTCAATACCTTTTTCATATGAAAATAACCATTCTAGCCCAGCTGCTTGTGTGCTGATTCTGATTCTTCTCTTTCTCATCAGATGCCTTTAATGACTCAGAGGATACATTTGTGAAGTAGTTGGCTTGATCAAGGGGCAATTGGAATTAGAAGTCTCGTGTTTCTAAAATATTGTGGGGTTTGTGGCCCCTTTTAAAAGTAAAGGCAGAGCAAAAAACTACAGACAGAGGACACATGGACAGGAAGTCTCCTTTGAGAATTAAAAAACTTTGCTCCTGAACTTAGTATGTTTAATAGCTTATACATACAAAAGCCTATTTGAAGGAGAGGTAAAGTTTGAGAGGGAACAGTTCAGTCTACACCGTATGCCATTTTCATATTAACTTGCTTATGAGATTTGATTGAACTTGTCAGGTGAATCAGTCTAATATTTGCAATAAACTTATCATTTTAAAGACTTTGTAGTCTAAAAATATGTTTATTATTCAGAGAAGCTAATTTCCTTTATAAATGCCTGAGACTTAGTAATTACAGATCCAAGTAGATCATTTTAGAGGACTTATCTCACACTTGTTTCCTTGCCTCTGTGAGAGATCCATCTTTAAATTATTTGTACAGTCTGAAACGGAATAGTCTTTAAATTTCAAATTGTTTTCATCTCCAGTGAATGACATCAGGAATCCTGAATTAACAGTGTGATTGTTAATTCTGTTTATTGTACATATAGTAAATACTAAATATAAACAGATAACAACAAAAATAAAATTTTATTGCTTCTACTTTTCAGTTTTAATTGGTATCCTTTTCTGTGCATAGGTGTCGTTTCAGCCAGATGTTGCACCCAATTTTTGAGGAAGCTTCCAATGTCATTAAGGAAGAATACCCCAATGCAAATCAAGTAGTCTTTGCCAGAGTTGATTGTGATCAGCACTGTAAGTACCTCATAGGAAGTCTGGAAGAAACTGTCCTGTCCCCACCTCTCCTACACACACACGCATACCCACACACTTTTTTTTAATACTCTGTTTTAAGTAGAGAACAAGACAAAAATGCTCTTGACTTTGGTTAAAATATTAATATTTAATCTTTATGTATGAATACTTACAACACTACTTTCCATTTTGCCTGTGTGAAGGATTAAAAAAAAAACTTTTTTTTCATTAAACTATAGTAGGGCAAGCATGCAGATAGTAAATCATTGTGGTTTTCTAACAAAGCAAATACCAAAATCAATAAATAAAATTGATACATAGGCTTAGGAAAGAAAATGATTTCTGTTAATTTTAGAATCATGCAAAAATACCATTTGTAGTCATTTCAAATAAAACAGTCTCAGACTTTTGTGTGGTTTCTCTTATATAAAAGATTCTACTAAGATGTCTTAAACTATCTTTGAGGTATAATTTGCTCTAGTTACTGATTAATTTTGAGAAACTTAGGTTAGTCCTACTTAGAACCCAACCTCTTTGATTTCATTTGTCTCCCTGGTGCTGTCTTTGTAAAATCCTTATAATTTTCTGTATACATGACAGGTTTCTCCAGTGTGAGCCAGTGAGCTTACTTGGAGGTTCTTCCTGAGTGCTTCCATTATCCTTGAATTTAACTCTATCATAGTGCCAAAGTCATTGCGCTTTGTAGTTCTGCTTCATTGTGTCTTGGTTGTCTCACCAATTTTAATGTCAGTTCTTCAAAGGCAGGAACTGTTAGCTTTGTTTTTAAATCTCCCTTTTGTTAATAAGTGGAGACCAAATTAATTCTTTGAATCTCAAGCATCTGAGTGTTTCTGGGTGACAAAGATAGCTCATTAAAAAAAGCTTGTTGTATTGAGTTATTGGTAAGTTGGCCTGAATTACAGAACATTCTTATTCTGCAAATTTCCTATCCTTTACATTTCACTTAACAAGACTGTGTGTGTGTGTGTGTGTCCATGCACATGTTTGTATACACTAACTTTTCACTTTGCTGATGAGGAAATGGAAATAAAAAAGTGACTTAACCAATGTCTTTTAGCTTACTGTCTAGTCAGGGCAGAATTAAAATCCAGATCTCCTGACCAAATGCCTTCCCAGACCCATTTACTCCTTTTCCATTCAGTTCAACAAATGGTTTGGGGATTTTCTGGTAAAGCCCTGTGCTAGGCAGAAACAGCTGACAGCAAAGTATCTCAAAATCTCCTAAACCATGTCCCACATATCTGTCTGCTGAGGTTCATAACTATATAGGAGGAAGGGAGCAAGAAAAGGTTGTGAGTGCAAGCATGGCCTGCATTCCCACCCTGCTTTTTGGATCTTTCCTCCCACTTTTCCCTGACAGAGAACATGAGGTTTCTGGTGTGGGCTCTCATTTCAAAATTTTCTATTCTTAATGTATTTAATTAGAATAGACAACAGTGCCTACTTTGATTGAATTTGGATTATAAAATCTGAAGTTCTGCTCTCAAGCTTACAGTTATTAGAAAAATTAACTTATTTAACAATACATATCATTAATTCTAACAGATTAGTGAACATAAGTAAATCTAACATCATTGCTAGCAACCTTTTTATGGGAGTAAATAGCCATAATTAAGATTATTTTTTTAATCCACCAGGATGTCTACAGAATTAGTTTCTTACTAGTGAAAGTTATATCTGAGATATTGTGTGTTTTATTTAAGTATTTTTTTTCCCTTCTGTGTAATTCTTCCCCTGTTTTTGGCTGCGCTGGGTCTTCATTGCTTTACATGGGCTTTCTCTAGTTGGAGTAAGCAGAGGGATACTCTGCGTTGCAGTTTGCAGCCATTGCATTGCAGTCGTTTGTGTTGCTGAGCACAGTCTAGGTGCCTGGGCGTCAGTAGCTGCAGCATGTGGGCTGAGTGGCTGCAGCTTGTGGGCCTCAGTATTTGTAGTGTGTAGGCTCTAGGGCGCATGGGCTTCAGTATTTGCAGCACACAAGCTTGGGCTCAGTAGTTGCAGCTCACAGGCTTTGTTGCTCCACAGCATTTAGAATCTTCCCAGACCAGAAAGCAAACCTGTGTCCCCTGCAGTGGCAAGTGGATTCTTATCCACTTTGTCACCAGGGAAGCCCAATTCTTCCCTTTTTAAAGTGACACCATAAAATCCTTATTAATGATTTGTTCATATTTTCCACTCTGTCTTTAGAGATTGTACAATAGGCTGTACTTTGGGTAATCCCTCACATGCTGGTTGAATTGCAGACGTTTTCATCTGGAAGGACCTTAAGAGTCCAGTAGTCTGGAGAAAAATGCCTGTTAGGCAGATTATTCTTTGGTAGGATTTGCCTTTTTTTTTTTTTTTTAAAGATTTATTGAAGTATACTTGACATATAGTAAACTGCACAAGCTTAAATTATAACAATTTAATATTTTGACACATGTACAGCTATGAAACTCTGATCGTAGTCAAGATAACATATCTGTCATCCCCCAAATTTTGCTTATGCTCCTTTGTGATGTGTCTCTCCCGTCCATCCTCAGGTGACCATGGAATTGCCAACATTTGGATTTGCAATAATTTCTTTGGTGTTCTATCCAAGAAATTATTGCAAATCCAATGTCATGAATATTTTCTCCTATATTTTCTTTTTAGAATGTTATCATTTAGGTGGTAAGTTAGGTTTTTACCCATTTTGAATTAATTTTGCATATGGTTCAAGGTAAGGATCCAGTTTCATTCTTTTGCAGGTGGACATTCAGCTTTTCTAACACCATTTGTTGATGAGACTATCTTTTCCCTGTTTAATGATCTTGACACCCTTGTCAAAAATCATTTGAGCATATATATAAGGGTTTATTTCTGGATAATCTGTTGTGTTCCATTGGTCAATATGTCTGTGTTTATGCTAGTATCACTTTTTTTTTTTTAAATTATTGTAGCCTTGTAATAAGTTCTGAAGTTAGTAAGTATGAGATCTCAAGTTTTGTTTGAGAGTATCTTCTGAAAGGCATATCTCTTAATTTTGATGGAGTCTAATTCTGTCCTTTTCAAAAATGGACTATACTTTTTAATTCTCTAAGAAATCTTTGCCTCACCCATGATCACAAAGATTTTCTGCTATTTTTTCTTTCATAAATTTTATGTATGAAGTGTACATTTAAGTCTGTAATGCATTTAGACTTAATTTTTATATGTGGCACAATGTTTGGATTAGAGTGCCCTTTTTTTTTTTTTTTTTTGTAAATAGTTGCTAAGTTGTTCTGACCTTATATGTTGAAAAGACAATCCTTTCTTCACTAACTTTGCATCTTTGTCAGAATCATCTGACCATATATATATGGATCTATTTCTAGT
Source organism: Aepyceros melampus (assembly GCA_006408695.1). Taxonomy (NCBI): domain Eukaryota; kingdom Metazoa; phylum Chordata; class Mammalia; order Artiodactyla; family Bovidae; genus Aepyceros; species Aepyceros melampus. The sequence goes on along the minus strand of SJXQ01011812.1, from coordinate 106,469 downwards.
CTCTGTTCTATACTGGATATATTTGTCTGTTTATATTAATATCAATACCTCACTTTCTAGATTACTTTAGATTTGTATTATGTCTCAAAGCAAGTAGTTTAAATCTTCTAAGTTTGTCATTTTTTTCACAGTGGTTAGGTTACTCTAGTTGCTTTGGATTTCTGTAAGACTTTTAGAATCAGCTTGTTAATTTCTAGCCAAAGGGTGTGGTTGCGGGAGGATGGCTGGGGTTCTAAGTGGGATGGCTTTGAACCCTTAGACCACTTTGTGGAGAACTGTCATTTTGACGATATTGAATCTTTTAATCCATGAATACTGTATATCTTCCCATTTATTTAGGTCTTTCTGTTTCTCTTAGCAGTGTTTTGCAGTTTTCAGCAATGTTTTAGTCTACCTGTCTTTCACATCTCTGTCAGATTTATCAATAGGTATTTATTTTTTGATACTGTTGTAAATGATACTTTTCAAATAACCTTTTTATTTTTGGAACAAATGTAGAGATATATTGTAGAAAAATTCTGAAGATAATACAATGACCTTCCCTCTAACCCTTAACCTAGTTTATCCTAATATTTATTGACATTTTACCTTTCCATGGTATATTTGTCAAAACTAAAATTTTAATTTCTGATGTTTATTGCTGGTGTATAAAATAAAATTGTTTTTTGTATAATGATCTTGTATAATGGTACCTATTAGTGCTAATAAGTCTTATGTAGATCCCTTACTTAGACAGTTATACAGTCTTTGCTTCCTTACAGTAGTTTTTCCAGCCAAGTGTACCTACTTGGTGCTTTAGGATTTGTTTCTGTCTGACAGAAGTTTGATATAAAGTTTCCTATCAAAACCAGAAGGTGACCTCAGAATCAAAATACCATCCTGTCCACATAGGTTTTCTTATTAATCACCTGTCTGGTACTATGGCAACCTACTCTGTCTTACCTTCTACTTAAGTCTGTCTTGCTTCGGCTCAGTGTGTCATCCAGAACTTCCATTCAAAATAATAGTGTTATTTCTTAGAAAAAAATCTTAGAAAAAAATTCTAGTCAGATTGTTGGGAAAAACCTACTGGAGTTAGGCATGCTTTTTGCATTTATTATTTCAGTTATCTTTACCACAGCCCCTTGAGTTAGATAGTGTTATTTACTTATTCAGCATTTTTTTTTATATGCCTGCTGTTTGTAGTGCAGTGTGGGAGGTTTTAGAGATACAGCAATGAGCCAGATAAACCCAGAAAGGCAAGGGCAATACACACACAATTGCTCATCAGGATAACTGTTTTGAAGGGAAGGGTTTTAGGTACTATGAGATAGTAACTCCAACTTAGTCTAAGGGTATACAGAGGTCCCCTTGGAGAATAAGGAAAATAGGAGTTTTTAAGGGAAATAGAGGAAGAAGAGTGTTTCAGACAAGAGGAGCAGTAAATGTGGAGCAGAATTTTTTTCTAAGATTTTTTTCTAAGAAATAACACTATTATTTTGAATGGAAGTTCTGGATGACACACTGAGCCGAAGCAAGAGGTGGTAATGAACGTTGCACTTCCAGAGAGCTGGAGTATATTATTGCTTTATAGATAAAGACACTGAAAGACTTAGAGTAAGTGATTTATCGAGGTTACATTGTATATGGAGGGAGCCAGACTGTCCCCAGGAGTATACAGCTTTTATCAGGTAACTATGATTTTGAAAATCAAAGTAAAGTAATTTAAATTGAGGTTTCTCAAAGAAACTGAGAATTCACCCAGTTCCTGTATTAAAATGACTTAAAATGTTTGGTATGAATAATGCAATAGTCTGTTTAAATTATCTATACTGGGTCAGTATATACATAAAAATGTATTTACTTACATATGATATTGTTTCTATTATTGTTTCTGTACTGTGTGGCCCAATCCTCTACTAAGGTAGAAGCCTTTGTTCTGGTACCAGTGGCCTGCTACCTACTAAGTCATATATAGTTGGGCAAGTTATCTTTTAAAAAAAAAATCACTGAACTTGATTCAGGAGCCACCATAGAAAGTATGTGTAGGGGTGAGGAGTGGTGGGTGTGGTTAAATGTTAAATCCAGGTGAGGGCATACAGGTACTCACTATATTACTTTCTCATTTTTTCTATAAGCTTGAAATTTTTCAAAATAGAAAGCTGTTATAAAAAGTCACTGAACCTATAATTTGTCTAGTTTAGAAGAGGAGAGCCCTGTTGATTTAGACTTTTTGAGAAAATATGGGTAAAAGCAGCTTGAAATGTGCACTCTACAGGTGTTCTGTGATACTGTTAATTGTAATTTGTTTGTTTTCACTGTGATAAGTAATTTTCAACATGATGATTGAATTTAAAAAGGATGTCCTTGAATAGATGTTTACTGGCATTTCGAGGAATACTTAGAGCCATTGATTTCTTTTGGAATCCAAGCCCAAGTTCTCTTAGTGGCTGTCTCTTTCTCAGTGAAAACCTCCTGTGTGCAGGGATGGTAGTTGAAGGCATTTTGTGGGTCATGAACTGCCTTCTCTCATAAGCTGCCTTCTCTGGGACAGTAGCATCTCTGCATTACCACCAGGTACAGTGGAAGGTGGTGTGCCCTTTGTGAACATTCTTCCATTACCAAGTAAAACTTATGTGGACTTCCCTGGCATTCCAGTGGTTAAGACTCTGCGCTTCCAATACTGAGAGTGCAGGTTCAGTCCCTGGTTAGGGAACCAAGATCACATGTGCTGTGCAGCCAAAAAAAAAAAAAAAAATGCCAGTAACACAAAAATGGCTTAATGTTAGGAAATAGAATAAATCCCATCAATATCTAAAATGAGGAAAGCCAGCTTATCCTATCAATAAACACTGAAAGACTTGATAAAACTCAAGATAGATTATTGGAAGAAATTAATGTGGCAAAATGAATGAGCCATGCTTTGCTTGCATTGAATTTTTAAAATCTTTAGTGACTGTGTATTGCTTCCTAACATTTTTGCAAGCTTAAATTGAGGTGTGGCATGTCAGAATTTACCTGTTTATCTTAGCCACAAATCTTGTATATTGTCTTGCATTTGGGAATTTCTGCCAATGTGGTGTTACATGTTTTCTTTATCAGCCCTGCTTAAGAACTGAGAACAAGAGGATACCATAAGTTAAGAAACAAGCAACATAATTATATAATAATACAAAAAGGTAATGGCACTAATTTTCATAAGACATGCCAAATGAGTATTTTCAAGGTAGTCCCTGTGGGAGGCAGTGCACGTACTCATTCCTTAGAACCTGGTGGCGTCCTTAGTTTGGAGTTGTCCTCTACTTCAGTTTACTAGTTGATCAGGAAAACCCATCTCAGGGCATAATTATAGGTCTGCTGCCCACATTTCTTTCTATGTCTTTTCCACCTAGCAGCATCCCATGGAGTGCTTTCTCTCTTACCTTTATCTCACTCTTTGTATGCTCTTTTAGGACTTTATTTGAAGGTTGAAAGGTTCAGGTAAATAGGTTGAGAACCTGGAGCTAGAGGAGAGAAGGCAAGAGTGATGCAGCAGGCTAATTTCACTCCATCAGCTCTTTGGTTTCTGTGTATAAGCTGGATGCAGCAGCTTTGATTTCCCTTCCCCACTCTACTTTCTTCCTGCAAAAGGCTGGAAACTGTTAGAGAATTTTAAACTCAGAGTGATGCTGGGGTGACATCAGGAAGCTTCCACCTTTGTTTAAGCTTAGCTATATTTTTTTGAAATCCCAGTGTAAAGCTTGTAGCTTGAAAAACCCTCATCTAGTGGTAGAATTTAGTTCTCCTCCTAAGCCCCTAACTTCTCCATTTGTTGTATTTAAGTAGAAGAGAAGTAGAGGAAAAGAAAAAGGAAAAGTCAGGGCAGTTAAAGAGAGATTTAAGATACAGATAGAGAAACAATCTCTTCCCACAACCCAGAGGGCATTTATGTCCTGTGATGGCCACTGTGTCTTCACGCATCCTGCAGAGGACTGGGAGACTGGGCTCATATTTGTCACAGATCTGACAATTGCCTATTAATTTCACCCATCTGTGGGCCCCGTAAAAGGAATTGCTACATCTCTGGTGAAGATATATTTATTATTGACTTATTCGAGGATTTCTTTTATACTAATCTTAGAAAATCCAGACTGGTACATCTTTTTGTTACCTGTAAAGAGTTTTAAGAATTTCATTTAGGGTTCTAGTCTGGGGACTTCCCTGGTCATCTAGTTGCTAGGACTCTGAGCAAAGATTCCACATGCTGCAATGAAAACCGAAGATCCCGGGCTGCAACTAAGACCTGGCATAGCCAAATGAATAAATAAATGTTAGAAAAAAAAGATTCTAGTGAGTGGAAACAGTTAGAAATAGTAATATTAATGACAACAATAGTAATGGTAAAGTGGAAGCTCTGTAAGAGCAAGGAGCTTGTCATTTTACCCCTCTGTGTCTAGCGCTGGATTGATACCTAGACACAGCCAGTGTTTACTTATAGTTGTTGAATAGATGGATGATAAATAATAGCCAGCATTTATGAACTGTTCCTTTGTAGGTACTTTGTTAAATACTTCAAATAGGCTCTCTTATTACCTCTCAACAATATGATAATGTATCTTTTGCTGTATTTTATCAAGTTTACTTGTCGCTGATTATACAGCACACTTCTATCTGTAACTGAAAAAAAAAACAGAAAAACAAAAATAGAACTATAGCACAGTGTTTTCTTATCACTTAGGGTTTTTATATCTATCCTAAGAGCTATTTTAGAATTACTTACAGATTTGTCACATCGTTTATTTATGTACCTAAAAAGGGAAACAAATTTATTCAAGTAATCCTGAACCAGTTTCACATTCAGAATCTGACTCCTGTGCAGTCACTTTCCAATTCTGTCATTGATTTTTGTGTTTTTCCACACAATGTCTACTCCTGTGCCATTTTGACTGTTTCTAGGATTTTCTTCCAATCTGTTAATACCCAGTTCTGTAAGTATTGATGCTGGCACTTTACTGTTTTTGACTAACCTCAGAGTTATTTTTTATTTTCTCAATTAAAACATGTCACTGCTAGTTAAGCAACTGTTATTCAAATGCAGCAATATATAACAAAAATGTTGATAGTGATTTTCCCCAGTGGTAGCTGGATTACAAAATGTTCTCATGTCCTTTTGTTTGTAATTGTCTGTCTTCCAAAATTTGTATATATGTGCATGATTAAAAGTTGCCTTTTCTTCAGTTGCAGATCATGATATCACTTGGTCTCATCTTATTCAACCTCTTTTGGGGAGATTGGGGATAAAATTAATCACTTCCCTGGTAGTTATGGTGCCTTAAGATGTAGGAAGTTCATTCATCTGCCCCTGGTGGGACCAGGTTCTCTGCTGACCTCCAGTGGCTATAGGCTGTATGGCACTGAGCAAGAGATGGGTCAGTAGCTTAGTCGTGTCTGACTCTGCTACCCTATGGAGAATAACTCACCAGGCTCCTCTGCCCATGGATTCTCCAAGCAAGAATAGTGGAGTGGGTTGTCATTTCCTTCTCCAAGCAAGAGACAGTCTTGTTGAATGTTATTATTTGCTGGTCAGTGCAGAACATTCAGATTCCCACTAGCACTTTTGGGAAAGTACTTTGTAATTGTTCTCGCAGTAGGCAGCACTTTCTCCCAAATACCAGTGTTACTGTCACCTGTCTGCCTTCCAGTGCAACTTGAACCTTCTACATAAGAAATTGAGAAGTTTTTTTTAAGAGCTATAAACAAGTGAGACATTAAGAATAGGAAAATAATTATAGACAATATTGTATTAACATCAAACTTGCTAAGGGATTGGATCTTAATTATTCCCACCACAAAAAAGGAATCATAATTATGTAAATTTAGGAATTCTAGCTAACACTATACTGAGGAGGATCATGCTGTAATATTGCAGTATAGAAATGAATCAAGTCAACATGTCATATGTCAACTGTGTTTCAGTTCTGAAAAAAAGACATACAGTGAAGAATTCATGTGCATAAAATACAACTTGTATGAGCAGGTTTAGTCCGAATCCCGAGTAAGCTTATAGGCTTTGTTTCTGATTTTTACGTTTAGGGTTTTATTTTATTGTTGTGGTTTTGTTTTGTTTTGCATTTTTTTACCACATTGTGGGAGGACATAGTATGGGAATAGAAAAACACATAGGTAGCAGTGCTCCTTATCCTGGAACTAGAACAGTAAGACCTTTCTATTGAAATCTTCTGCCTCTTTTACTCTCTGACATGGATAATCGTAGCAGGCAGGGACATTGCTTAGACCAGAGCAAGGGGCACTTCCCTTTTTGGAACCTTGCTGGGCATGAGGATGGCAGGCTGGCAGGCAGAACACATCAAGGAGCAGTAAGTGACCATTGAAGCAGAAGTATGTGTTAATTTTCCAATCAGGAAGCTGTTAACCTTCTTAAATTTGTAATTCCTTTGCCATCCATTTTAACATCTAATCCATCCAGTTAATAATAATTTTTTTAAAAAACTATCCATTATTATACCCCTTAAGTCATTCTTCATTGTACTGTCAAATGTCACCTTGTAATTATCCTAAAGTCACTTTTGACCAAAGCTTGTAAAAAGGCACCTTTATGTCTGCGATTATTGATCAATGCAATTTTAAGGTTATTCTTAGTAATTAAACGCTACCTTATTATGTTGTATACCTGCTGCCATGATGTTGTTTGAGAATTAAGCAAGTATCTATCCCTCTAATAGTCTTTAAGTGTTATTTAATCTTTTTTTAAATCTGTAACTAGGATTTTAAGGCAGCAGTTCTAAAGGTTGTGCTGTTTAAGTGGGTAAACAGACTCATTGCTGCTGGGTTTGCTGTAGTGGCTTCCTTACTAGCCTTCTGGTGCTCTACCCTGTCAGGTGAATATTTTCAAAGCCCAGCTGTGCTGCTCAGGGACTGCTTATCACAAGTAGGATAAAATTCAAATTCCATTAATTTAGCACTTAATACTCTCTGGAGTCCATCTCTAGCCTTATTTATTTTACTTCTAGTATATGTGTATTTGCTATCAGAACACTCTTTTCCCATTATGCCCACTAATTCACCAAGTTAAGGAAGTTGAAAGCATTATATTGTCTCAAGCAGTGCCTCTTGCTATCCATTTTCATACTGATCCTTAGGCCACAAATAGAAAATGAATGTTTTGTATTAGACTAGTTCATTTCTTTCTGAATCTTTCTCATATCCTTTCTGCCAAATCCTTTGGGGATTTAATTTCTTGGCATATTAGGCTTAACATTGAATGTGCACCTAAACTGAACCTAGTAGGATATATTTTCCCTTCCTAGGACTTCATGTTATTGATTAAAAAATTTTTTTTGTTATTGCTATTTTGCTGATAGGATGGTCAAAATGTGTTCTGTGATAGTTTTAATTTGTTACTTCTTGATTACAACTGAGCATATTTTTATTGGTCATTCTTTATGAAGGGTTTCTTTCATAAATTGATGTCTTAGCCCACTTCTCTTTTTTGATGGTCCTTTAAGTTACTGCTCTTTATAATTATGAATATGAATAATTTGTTTCATAAAATTACTTGGGAAATGTCCCCTTTTTTTGTTTTTCTCTAGAATGGTTGTATAAATAGCATTATCGTGTCCTTAAATGTTTGCTAGAATTTCCCCCAACATATCCATTTTAGTGTTATATTTTCATTCTAAGTGTTGCTTAGGCTGCATGCTACAAGTTCTGATAAGTATTTTCATTATCATTCATTTCAAAATATTTTCCAGTTTCCCTTTGTAATTTCATCTTTAATCCATGTCATATAGAAGTTACTTTATTCTCATTATGAGTTGAATCATTTGAAAGCTGTTGAGACTTTTTCTGTGATTCATGCAGTTCAGTTCATTTTAGTTCAGTCACTCAGTCTTGTCTGACTCTTTATGACCCCATGAACTGCAGCACACCAGGCCTCCCTGTCCATCACTAACTCCTGGACTCCACCCAAGCTCATGTCCATTGAGTCGGTGATGCCATCCAACCATCTCATACTCTGTCGTCCCCTTCTCCTCCTGCCTTCAATTTTTCCCAGCGTCAGGGTCTTTTCCAATGAGTCAACTCTTCACATCAGGTGGTCAAAGTATTGGAATTTCAGCTTCAAAATCAGTCCTTCCAATGAACACCCAGGACTGATGTGCTTTAGGATGGACTGCTGGATCATCTCGCAGTCCAAGGGACTTGCAAGAGTCTTCTCCAGCACCACACTTCAAAAGCATCAATTCTTCGGCGCTCAGCTTTCTTTATAATCCAACTCTCACATCCATACATGACCACTGGGAAAACCATAGCCTTGACTAGATGGACCTTTGTTGGCAAAGTAACATCTCCGCTTTTGAATATGCTGTTTAGGTTGGTCATAACTTTTCTTCCAAGGAGTAAGCGCCTTTTAATTTCATGGCTGCAGTTGCCATCTGCAATGATCTTGGAGCCCAGAAGAATAAAGTCAGCCACTGTTTCCACTGTTTCCCCATCTATTTCCCATGAAGTGATGGGACTGGATGCCATGATCTTCGTTTTCTGATATTGAGCTTTAAGCCAACTTTGCGCTCTCCTCTTTCACTTTCATCAAGAGGCTCTTTAGTTCTTCTTTGCTTTCTGCCATAAGTGTGGTGTCATCTGTGTATCTGAGGTTATTGATATTTCTCCCTACAAACTTGATTACAGCTTGTGTTTCCTCCAGCCCAGCGTTTCTCATGATGTACTCTGCATAGAAGTTAAATAAGCAGGGTGACAATATACAGCCTTGATGTACTCCTTTTCCTATTTGGAACCAGTCTGTTGTTTCATGTCCAGTTCTAACTGTTGCTTCCTGACCTGCATACAGGTTTCTCAAGAGGCAGGTCAGGTGGTCTGGTATTCCCATCTCTTTCAGAATTTTCCACAGTTTCTTGTGATCCACACAGTCAAAGGCTTTGGCATAGTCAATAAAGCAGAAGTAGATGTTTTTCTGGAACTCTCTTGCTTTTTCCATGATCCAGTGGATGTTGGCAATTTGATCTCTGGTTCCTCTGCCTTTTCTAAAACCAGCTTAACATCTGGAAGTTGACGGTTCGTGTATTGCTGAAGCCTGGCTTGGAAAATTTAGAGCATTACTTTACTAGCATGTGAGATGAGTGCAATAGTGCAGTAGTTTGAGCATTCTTTGGCATTGCCCTTCTTTGGGATTGGAATGAAAACTGACCTTTTCCAGTCCTGTGACCACTGCTGAGTTTTCCAAATTTGCTGGCATACTGAGTGCAGCACTTTCACAGCATCATCTTTCAGGATTTGAAACAGCTCAACTGGAATTCCATCACCTCCACTAGCTTTGTTCATAGTGATGCTTTCTAAGGCCCACTTGACTTCACATCTAAGATGTCTGGCTCTAGGTGAGTGATCACACCCTTGTGATTACCTGGGTCATGATCTTTTTTGTACAGTTCTTCTGTGTACTCTTGCCACTTCTTAATATCTTCTGCTTCTTTTAGGTCCATACCATTTCCATCCTTTATTGTGCCCATCTTTGCATGAAGTGTTCCCTTGGTATCTCTAAGTTTCTTGAAGGATTTCTAGTCTTTCCCATTCTGTTGTTTTCCTCTATTTCTTGCATTGATCGCTAAAGAACGCTTTCTTATCTCTTCTTGCTATTCTTTGGAACTCTGCATTCAGATGCTTGTATCTTTCCTTTTCTCCTTTGCTTTTTGCTTCTCTTCTTTTCACAGCTATTTGTAAGGCCTCCTCAGACAGTCATTTTGCTTTTTTTCATTTCTTTTCCATAGGGATGGTCTTGATCCCCGTCTCCTGTACAGTGTCATGAACCTCATTCCATAGTTCATCAGGCATTCTTATCTATCAGATCTAGTCCCTTAAATCTATTTCTTATTTCTACTATATAATCATAAGGGATTTAATTTAGGTCATACCTGAATGGTATAGCAGTTTTCCCTACTTTCTTCAATTTAAGTCTGAATTTGGCAATAAGGAGTTCATGATCTGAGCCACAGTCAGCTCCCGGTCTTGTTTTTGCTGACTTGTATCGAGCTTCACCATCTTTGGCTGCAAAGAATATAATCAATCTGATTTCGATGTTGACCATCTGGTGATGTCCATGTGTAGAGTCTTCTCTTGTGTTGTTGGAAGAGGGTGTTTGCTATGACCAGTGCGTTCTCTTGGCAAAACTCTATTAGCCTTTGCCCTGCTTCATTCTGTATTCCAAAGCCAAATTTGCCTGATACTCCAGGTGTTTCTTGACTTCCTACTTTTGGATTCCAGTCCCCTATAATGAAAGGGACATCTTTTTTGGCTGTTAGTTCCAAAAGGTCTTGTAGGTCTTCATAGAACTGTTCAACTTCAGCTTCTTCAGTGTTACTGGTCAGGGCATAGACTTGGATTACTGTGATATTGAATGGTTTGCCTTGGAAATGAACAGAGATCATTCTGTCATTTTTGAGATTGCATCCAAGTACTGCATTTCAGACTCTTTTTTGACCATGATGGCTACTCCATTTCTTCTGAGGGATTCCTGCCCTCAGTAGTAGATATAATGGTCATCTGAGTTAAATTCACCCATTCCAGTCCATTTTAGTCGCTGATTCCTAGAATGCCGACATTCACTCTTGCCATCTCCTGTTTGACCACTTCCAATTTGCCTTGATTCATGGACCTAACATTCCAGGTTCCTAAGCAATATTGCTCTTTACAGCATCAAACCTTGCTTCTGTCACCAGTCACATCCACAATTGGGTATCGTTTTTGCTTTGGCTCCATCCCTTCATTCTTTCTGGAGTTATTTCTCCACTCATCTCCAGTAGCATATTGGGCACCTACTGACCTGGGGAGTTCCTCTTTCAGTATCCTACTTTTTTGCATTTTCATACTGTTCATCGGGTTCTTAGGGCAAGAATACTGAAGTGGTTTGCCATTCCCTTCTCCAGTGGACCACATTCTGTCAGACCTTTCCGCCATGACCCATCTGTCTTGGGTGGCCCCACATGGCATGGCTTAGTTTCATTGAGTTAGACAAGGCTGTGGTCTGTGTGATTAGATTTGACTAGTTTTCTGTGATTATGGTTTCAGTGTGTCTGCCCTCTGATGCCCTCTCACAACACCTACCGTCTTACTTGGGTTTCTCTGGGGTATCTCTTCACAGCTGCTCCAGCAAAGCGCAGCTGCTGCTCCTTACCTTGGACGAGAGAGGTATCTCCTCACGACCGCCCCTCCTGACCTTGAACGTGGAGTAGCTCCTCTCGGCCCTCGAGATTTCTTTTGATTAGTATTATATGGTATATTTTCCCCTATCCTTTTAATTTCAAGGTTTTTGCATCCTTACGTTTATATATGTATTTTATAAGTAGTGTATAGTTATACTTTACTATTGTATCTTTGCCAAAAATCAGTTCTACATGGGTATGTGGGTCTGATTCTGGACTCTGTTCCATTGGTCTGTTTGTCTATCTTTATGTCAGTATCACAATGTCTAAATTACTGGAGGACTACATTAAGTGTTAAAGTTCACTAGTGTAGGTCCTCCGGAGAAGGCAATGGCACCCTACTCCAGTACTTTTGCCTGGAAAATCCCATGGGTGGAGGAGCCTGCTAGGCTGCAGTCATGGGGTCGCTAAGAGTCGGACACGACTGAGCGACTTCACTTTTACTTCTCACTTTCATGCATTGGAGAAGGAAATGGCAACCCACTCCAGTGTTCTTGCCTGGAGAATGCCAGGGACGGGGGAGCCTGGTGGGCTACCGTCTATGGGGTCGCACAGAGTCGGACACGACTGAAGCGACTTAGCAGCAGCAGCAGCAGCAGTAGCAGCAGTGTAGGTCCTCTAATTTTGATTTTTGGGTATACTAATCTGTAATTTTTTAAATATTATTTAGGTATTATAAGAAATGCCCAAATATTATCTGGCTTGGATATAAGAGTAATGTGTATTATAAGAAATGCCCAAATATTATCTGGCTTGGATATAAGGGTAATGTGTATTATAAGAAATGCCCAAATATTATCTGGCTTGGATATAAGGGTAATGTTGGAAAGTAATTACTCCAAGTAATCATAATTGGAAAGTAATCTCTTTATAGTTTTTGGGAAAAGTTTGTGTGGAAATGGATTTATTTCTTACTTAAATATTTGGTAGAATTAGCCAATGAAGCTTTCAGTGGAAAGTGCTTAGAAATACGTATTTTTGAAAGAGAAAAAACACGTGCTGAATTTTTGGTAGTGATTTCAATTCCAACTAAATAATACAGGGTTTTTATTTAATTTCCTCAATTTTATATTTGTATCTTATTCTGAAAATCTTGATTTTTAATAGCATTAACATGATTACTCATGGTTTTATCTATAATGTGTGTTTAGTTCAAAATAATAGAGTATTCAATATATTTAATTTTGTTTTACTATTAAATATTTTCTTTATCCCAAATCAAAACTATAAAACCACGTTAAAGTCAGGAACTATAAATTCCATTCTTGACCTCGCCTTGCATTTTTATCCTTTGATAATGTTTTTTGGAGGGAGTGAGGGGGTAAGGGGGCAAAGATACACATATATATATATAGTCCTTCTTATTTTCTAAGTTTCTTTTATATTTCTTTCATCTTTTCTGCACCTGGCTTTTTTCACTAACAGTGTATCTTAGTGATTGTTCCTCAGAAGCACAAAGGAATCTTTTTCATTCTTTTATATAACAGCCTAGTACTTTGTTGTATGGGTGTACCATACTTTATTTAATCAATGTCCTACTAATGGATAGTCAGGAAAAATAGTAACTTTTAAAAAGATGTTTCCACAGTCCAGTCCACTATATTGTAGCATTGACTAGTAGAACTATTTAGCCTAATTTTAACAGCATTTTTATTAAAAACTTGTTCATTTATATATTATTGCAAAAATTCATTTTACAGTATGCTAGGTTTACTGTGTGGCATGATGAGGACTGAATGAGTTTTTTAGTTAGGAAAGGTAAAGTTGTGTGCTTTTTATTATTTCTTTGAGCTGGTTTTCTCATATTAGGGTAAGCGTAAGACTCTGTAGCCTTTTCCTTATAGCAAGTGCTTCTGTTTTTCTTAAAAGACTTCTTGCTTATACAAAACTCTTACCCCTCATCTAGGTGAGTGATGGTGTGATCACTCACCTATGTGATCACTCACCTAGAGCCAGACATCCTGGAATGCAAAGTCAAATAGGCCTTAGGAAGCTTCACTATGAACAAAGCTAGTGGAGGTGATAGAACTCCAGTTGAGCTATTTCAAGTCCTAAAAGATGATGCTGTGAAAGTGACGCACTCAATATGCCAGCAAAGTTGGATAACTCAGCATTGGCCACAGGACTGGGAAAGGTCAGTTTTCATTCCAATCCCAAAGAAAGGCAATGCCAAAGAATGCTTAAACTACCACACAATTGCACTCATCTCACACGCTAGCAAAGTTAATGCTCAAAATTCTCCAAGCCAGGCTTCAACAGTATTTGAACCATGAACTTCCAGATGTTCAAGCTGGATTTAGAAAAGCCAGAGGAACCAGAGATCAAATTGCCAACATCCACTGAATCATCAAAAAAGCAAGAAGAGTTCCAGAAAAAATCTACTTTTGCTTTATTGACTACGCCAAAGCCTTTGACTTTGTGGATCACAACAAACTGTGGAAATCTGAAAGAGATGGGAATACCAGACCACCTGACCTGCCTCCTGAGAATCTGTATGCAGGTCAAGAAGCAACAGTTAGATCTGGGCATGGAACAACAGACTGGTTCCAAATGTGGAAAGGAATACGTCAAGGCTGTATATTGTCACCTTGCTTACTTAACTTATATGCAGCATATATCAAGTGAAATTCCAGGCTGAATGAAGCAGAAGCTGGAATCGAGATTGCCGGGAGATATATCAATAACCAGATGACACCACCGTTATGGCAGAAAGCAAAGAAGAACTAAATAGCCTCTTGATGAAAGTGAAAGAGGAATGTGGAAAAGTTGGCTTAAAGCTCAACATTCAGAAAACTAAGTTCATGGCATCTGGTTCCATCACTTCATGCCAAATAGATGTGGAAACAATGGGAACGCTGACAGAAAACAATTATTTTTTGGTGCTCCAAAATCACTGCAGATGGTGATTGCAGCCATGAAATTAAAAGATGCTTGCTTCTTGTAAGAAAAGCTATGACCAGCCTAGACAGCATAATATTAAAAAGCAGAAACATTGCTTTGCCAACAAAGGTCTGTCTAGTCAGAGCTATGGTTTTTCCATTAGTCATATATGGATGTGAGAGTTGGACCATAAGCTGAGCACCGAAGAATCGATGCTTTTGAACTGTGGTGATAGAGAAGATTCTTGAGAGTCCCTTGGACTGCAAGAAGATCAAATCAGTCAATCCTAAAGGAAATCAGTCCTTAATATTCATTGAAAGGACTGATGCTTAAGCTGAAACTGCAATTCTTTGGCCACCTGATGCAAGAATTGACTCATTAGAAAAGACCCTGATGCTAGGAAAGATTGAAGCCAGGAGAAGAAGGGGACAAAAGAGAATATAGCTGGTTGGATAGCATCACTGACTCCATGGACATGAGTTTGAGCAAGCTCTAGGAGTTGCTGATGGACAGGGAAGCCTGGTGTGTTGCAGTCCATGGGGTCGCAGAGTCGGACATGACTGAGCAACTGAATTGAACTTACCCTCAATTTATAGTACTAATTTAGTCTAATTAATTCCTTGCTCAGGTAATAAAACCCACCATTTTTATAATACCTCAAAGCCATGTTTTCTCATTAATTTATCTGGCTGATAATGGGCTTACGGCCGATATATCCTGTAGTATTCTGCTTCAGAAAGTATTGACTCCTAAGCCAAACAGATTAATGTCTAGTAAATACATGCATATTAAGATATCTTAATATTTCAAATTTCTGTGATTTGGTGAATAAAATATTCTCAGTCTCATATAGTGGTTCTGTTTGCTCATATTTGTCTTCTATTTAAAGAATTACATTAATAATAAGTGAAAGCCGCTCAGTCATGTCCGACTCTGCGAGAATTCTCTAGGCCAGAACACTGGAGTGGGTAAGCTGTTCCTTTCTTCAGGGGATCTTCCCAATCCAGAGATTGAACCCAGGTGTCCCGCATTGCAGGCAGATTCTTTACCAGCTGAGCCACAAGGGAAGCCCATGTTAATAATAATCAAGCATATTTACTCCTTTAGAAATCCTCCATGGAGTTTAACAAAGAGTTATATGATCTTAATTACATCATCTTTTCTCCAAACCTACTTCTGAGAACCCATATTCCATCCTTAACTTCTAATACACCATTTTAGCATTCTTTGATCTTAGGGAAAAAAATGCAACCTTGACTTACCAAAATAGTGTATTTTTACCTCTTCCAAGGCATTGCAAAGACATTAGAATGCTTACATAGAGTCATTAACCTTCTGCTTACTCCCCCTCCCCCAGTTTATATGTTGTTGTTTTTATTTTGTATATTTTGTGTCAAACCCCACAAGGCATAATTGTTGTTTTGTATAGTCAGTGGTCATTTTAATTTTAAAAAAATTTCATGGAGGTATAGTTGACTTAACTGTACATACCTAAAACATACAAATTAAGTTTTGCCCTATGTGTACACCCATGAAACTGTCAGCACTCATCCTTGTATATATCCTCTGGTACTGTTGTTTCTACCATCTAATCTAGAAAATTAAGCAGTTAACAGTTTATTGCAATTCTGTTTTGCTAGGAATGGAGGTAGTGCTAGAGAATTTTCATGGTTTTTGTGCTGCTCTTTTAAAATTCCTTAATTTTAGAACTCAGTTAAAAAATTTTTTTTTCACCTGTCTTAAGCTATTTATGCTCTCTCAGGTCCCCGTCAGTCTAAAAATGTAGTGCATGTTTTAACATTCTCATACATGTGACTAGTATAGCATTTGAGCTTTACTAGGACTTCCCTGGTGGCTCAGCAGTAAAGAATCCCCCTGCCAATACAGGAGATGTGGGTTTGATCCCTGGGTCAGGAAGATCCCCTGGAGAAGAAAATGGCAACACACTCCATTATTCTTTCCTGAGAAATCCCATGGACAGAGAAACCACAGCAGGTAGTAATCCGTGGGGGTCACAAAAAGAGATGGACACGACTTAGGAATTAAAACAAGTGTCTAGAAACCATTGATTTCTCCTATTTGCTACCTCTTAGAAGTAATGGCAGAAAAATTTCAAGGCTTTTCCATTTTGATTGAGTCTGTATCTTAGTAATTGTGATTCCTAAAAGTGAGATCAGCATACATTTTTACTCAGTTTCTTATTTTGAGACTCTGAATACTAATTTTAATGATTTGTGAGAATATACCCTAAGGTCATAGTAAAGAGATATATATATATATTTTGGTGTATACTCTGAGTTTTGCTTTTAATTGTATTAGCATACAGAAAATTTTCATATGTGGGGTTATAAATACTTCTAGCCATGAATCTAATCGTTTTAGCCTTTAAGAGTGATTTAATTTTAATTTTCTTTTACTAAATACTATAAGATCCTTATAATATAAAGTAACTTGAATGACTATTTTCAAAATTGGAATTTTGTACTTTCCAATTTTTATTCTAGACTGCATCTACAATAATACTGACATTTATTAACAGTTTACTCTGTTACGCATTTGAGTTGTCTCACTTAGTCCTTAAAATAACTCTCTGTGGTAGAAATTATTATCCCAATGTAACAGATAAGAATAAGACATGGGGAGTTGATACACCTTGCAAGTTCAACAGCCAGTAAAATAGCTTTGGGGTTTAAACCAGGCAGTATACATCTGGAACCTAGCCTTTTAACCAATATGAACCTTGTCATCATTAGTTTCTTTTTTCTAATGCTGGAAAAGAATTACATGAACCAAAAAGTTCTCCCTAAATAATTGTAAGATTTTTACCGCTGGTTAGCTAAAGGGCCCTCTGAGACTAAGTTTGAAGCTGAAGTTAATTTTTGTTTTCATTCTTTTAGCTGATATAGCCCAGAGATATAGGATAAGCAAATACCCAACCCTCAAGTTGTTTCGTAATGGGATGATGATGAAGAGAGAATACAGGGGTCAGCGATCAGTGAAAGCACTTGCAGATTACATCAGGCAACAAAAAAGTGACCCCATTCAAGAACTTCATGACTTGGCAGAAATCACCACTCCTGACGTAAGTCATTGACTTTTGCTGGATCAAATGAGCATAGCCTGCTTGATTCATGTAAACAGATTCTTAGGAAACCAAAGAATCTATAGACATTTTCTTATAGTTCACTGCAGTGGATTTTGATGTATACATATACATAACAAGTTAAATTTTCCTTGAATTAATTCTCAAGGGGAATGCTAATGTTTTACTGAGCATTTGAATAAAATATATAAAGCAATAAAGTTGCACTAATTCAATTTAATTGAGGGCAAAGAGTAGCCTGAATTACGAAGAAATAGAATTTAATGTCAGGCACACACAACCATAGTTTCCTTTTTCTGCTTAGTGGCAACCCTCAGGGTCTCTGCTCTCATTATTCCTGTAACAGCAATCTGTATAAATTTTAGTATTCTCTGACCTAACCACCCTTAATGATCCATTAACAAGGTCTTTTTCTTTGTACACCAAGAAGTGTTTTAAAAGCAAACGAAAACAATTAAGTTTGGGCTTCAGATTGTCATTGCTAAATTGTCATTGCAACTTGATTCTTACCCTGCTTACAAATGAACAGGTTAGCCAATTCATTTCAGGATGCTGTTAGAAGACATAAGGCTCCTGGTCATAGACAACAGTTTTCTTGCTCATATCAAAGCGAACAGTGTTAGCATGGTTGCATTTGTTTCCTTGTCTCCCAAGTCCTGGAGGCGACAGAGGGCCAGATGGACCCCTGCTCACACAGGGGGTTGTGACAGGAGAACTCTAGGCTTGGGAGATACCTCAGACCCAGCAGTAAGCCTGCTCTCTGTCCTGGAGGGAGCCATCACCTCATACTTCAGCCTCGCTCCCTATAAGCACAACCTGGAGAGATGACCTGGGTCAAGAATGGTCAGACTCTTGGATCTTAGGTATACCTAAATGTGTAAAGGTGTGAGAGACCCATGATGGCGTCTCTGCCAACAGCCACACATTACAAATTGATGTATTATTTTAACACACCTTATTTAGGAAAAAAACTGTCACCGATTAAACAGTTATTATTTCTTGAAATTTTAAAATAAAATGTTATTAGGAAATTATTACTTTAGATGATAGTTCAGACTGTTTTCAACCTAATATAATCTTTAATAGTTTCGGATTAGGTGTTAAAAGCCGGTTACACTTCATTTGGAGATAACTGAACAGCAGCTAGGTAAATGAAATAAAGTGTTTTTTAAAGAACTACATATGTTCATAAAGTAATTACATACTTTATTTTACAGCGCAGCAAAAGAAATATCATTGGATATTTTGAGCAGAAGGATTCAGAAAACTATAGAGTTTTTGAAAGAGTAGCAAATATTTTGCATGATGATTGTGCCTTCCTAGCTGCATTTGGGTAAGTAGCCTAATTGGTGCAGTGTGTTGGTGGTTGGGTCAGCTCAGCTGCCATGTTAAATTCTTGTTGTGTGTGGTGGGTTTTTGAAGATGACCTCTCATAAAGATTATCTCAGTCCTCTTAAAGTCACTGACAAGTTTTTATGCCTATCTCTGACCTCTCTTTTTAGGAGTTTAAAAGTCTGTTAATTATTCTTTCTGTACTATATTTTTCAAAATGTACATAAGAGGAAAAGGTGGACCAGCTTTTCTTCTGTCTTTTCCCTGCCTCAGAGGAACATGCTCTTTCCACAGCTAACTTCTCCACTAGCGTCCCTACAGTTGTCCCTTCAAAATCCCCTGCGGCTTTCTCATGTTTTCAGTCTGACCCTTTTCATGAACTGTTTTCCTTTTCCAAAAGCATGATTCTCTCATTCCTAATCTGTCTCTTCTGTCTCTTGAACTATTAACTCAACTCTTTCTTTTCATTCTTAAATTTTTTTCAAAGATTAGTTATGCTTGACTACCCTGAATTTCTCATACTCTAACTCTAATGCTTCAAATATGTTAACCTCCTGAAAAATTTTACCTCCATTACCCTAAAGAAATCTCTCTGCACAGTCACAAAGTGACTTCTTAATTAGCAAATCCAGTGGTCTTTTTTCCAATCTTAGTTCTCTACAATTTCTCTGAAGGATGTGACCCTGAACTACCCTGTCCTTCTGCTATATCTGTACTTTACCTTGAATCTCCCTGGTTTGATCCTTACATTTCTGATTTCCCTGGCTTTATCTTTTTTTTTCTTTCTCTTTCAAAATATAATCATTCTTATGGCTCTGTCCTTGAGTCTCTTTTCACTGAAAATTATCTCCACCATCCTTTGATGTTTTGCAATACTGTTTTCTTTGACCTGTAACTGCTAAGATTCAATTGCAGTACCTTGACTAGTACAATTGCAGTCTTGAGTAGAGCCCAGATTTCGGGCATAGTATTTCCTCTCCAGTTTGTGACCTTTCCCCTTATTTTAAATGCTTCTATAGGTTTCATATATGTGTTCTATTGTAAACATTATTAGTGTTTTATGAAGATGGCTGTACAGAGTAAATAATGAAGGCGCTTCTCCCTTAACGTTTTCTGCATTACTGTTTCCAGCCATGCATGCCCCTCACTATTCCTCTAATACTGCAAGCACACTTCATAGCAGAGCGTTTATCCTTATTGTCTCTATCCAAAGGGCTTTGTCCAGATATCACCTCAGTTACTAGAAACAATCTGGGGTCAAAACAGCCATTTAATGCCAAAACTTCTAATCCAAAGATAACATACTCAGTCAGAAAAACAGCTAACTAAAATGTCCCTTAAAAAAAATCTGCCTTGTACTAAAGTTTTCCTTCAAATGTATGCTTTTCTTGGTGTTGCATAATCTTATAAGTAGGAAAGATGGAAAGATATGTATTTCAAGTTATAGTTCATATGTTGCAAAACAACTAGCATATTTCCTAAGCATGCTTGCTCAGTCATGTCTAAATCTTTGTGACTCCATGGACTGTAGCCAGCCAGGCTCCTCTGTCCATGGGATTTCCCAGGCAAGAATACTGGAGTAGGTTGTCATTTCTTATTCCAGGGGATCTTCGCAACCCAGGGATCAAACCTGCATCTCTTGCATCTCCTTGGCAGGCAGATTCTTTACCACTGTGCCACCTGGGATACTTTAGACATATTACTGCTATTATTTTTCTTAAAAAATATTATCACTGTTTCTCTCTTTCTGTTAGGGTTGTTTCAAAACCAGAAAGATACAGTGGAGACAACATAGTCTATAAGCCACCAGGGGTAAGTTGCTATTTCTTAGTGTGTATAATCTAAAATGTAAATATATGTACACTATAATTTGTAGTTTTGCACATGTTAATATTCACAGATTCATAAAGTTTTAGTATTGGAAGGAACCTTAAGACATCATTTTGTCCTAATCCAAACCTTTCAAAGTAAAGATGAAGACACAAGCCTAAAGTCACATAGGCATTTAGTGGCAGAGCTGGGACTAGAGACCCCCTGACTCCTAGGCCTTTTCCACCTCTATTTCACCTTCAGTCTGGGACTCACATTCAAAACAATGCTTCAGAGGTCTGTTGTCATCACTCTAGCTTGAATGAGACTAGCCAAACTCCCACGTCTCCTGGTGTATAAGTTCACCTGGTACTTGCCAGATACTAAGGAGCGCTAGGTTGTTTTTAACCCTTGGCTAAGAAGTTAATTGTATCTAAACTTAGAAGTAGCTGTTTAGGCCCAGGTGATGGTACCACAAACAAGAAAGGCAAAACTCACCGTTATTATTACCCCAAATTGACCTAACAGTCTGAAAAAGCTGGCTTAAAACTCAGCATTCAAAAAGCTAAGATCGTGGCATCTGGTCCCACCACTTCGTGGCAAATAGATGGGGAAAGCTGGAAGCAGTGGCAGATTTTCCTTTCTTGGGCTCCAAAATCACTGCGGACAGTGACTGTAGCCATGAAATTAAAAGACACTTGCTCCTTGGAAGAAAAACTGTGACAAACCTAGAAAATGTATTAAAAAGCAGAAACATCATTTTGCCAACAAAGGTCCGTATAGTCAGAGCTGTGGTTTTTCCAGTAGTCATATATGGGTGTCGGATTTGGACCATAAAGAAGGTTGAGTGCTGAAGAATTAATATTTTGAATTGTGGTGCTAGAGATGACTCTTGAGAGTCCCTTGGACAGCAAGGAGATCAAACCAGTCAATCCTAAAGGAAATCAGTTCTGACTACTTATTGAAAGGACTGATGCTGAAGCGAAGCTCCAATGCTTTGGCCACCTAATGCAAAGAGCCGACTCATTGAAAAAGACCCTGATGCTGGGAAAGATTGACGACGACAGGGGACGACAGAGGATGAAATGGTTTGATAGCATCACTGACTCACTGGACATGAACTTGAGCGAACTCTGAGAGATAGTGAAGGACAGGGATGTCTGGCGTGTTGCAGTCCACAGGGGTCACAAAAAGATGGACACAACTTAGTGACTGAACAACAAAATACATATATACAATATAGGTTTATATAGATATGTATGTATGTATAACTGAGTTACTTTACAGAAGAAATACAGCATTGTAAATGAACTATGTGTGTGAAAGTCACTCAGTTGTGTCCAACTCTTTGTGACTCCATGGCCTATACAGTCCATGGAATTCTCCAGGCCAGAATACTGGAGTGGGTAGCCTATCCCTTCTCCAGTGGATCTTCCCAACCCAAGAATCGAACCAGGGTCTCCACTTATCAGTAAGTAAGTAAAGTCACTCAGTGTGTCCGACTCTTTGTGACCCCATGGACTGCAGCCCACCAGGCTCCTCAGTCCATGAGATTCTCCAAGCAAGAATACTGGACTGGGTTGCCATTTCCTTCTCCAGGGGATCTTCCCGACCCAGGGATCGAACCCGGGTCTCCCGCATTGGAGGCAGACTCTTTAACCTCTGAGCCACTTATCAGGGAAGCCCATAAATCAACTATACTTCACTAAAATAATACAATCATCTACCTTCCTAGGTGTAAAACTCTGGGAAAGTTTGTGAGCCTCTCTGTGCTTTAGTTTGTTCATTAGTAAAAACAGCCATGATAATACTAGTACCTGCTTTATGGGGATGTCTTGAGGATTAATTGAGTCAACACATACAAGGTGCTTAAAACACATACAAGGTGATAAAACAATGCTTGGTCACAGTAGTTGGCTTAGGTAATGTTAGCAATTTATCATCATTTTAGGCACTTCATAGCTACTGATTTTGAGTGAATGTGGAAACAGATAACAGCAGTTAATTTTAGTTTAGGTTTATATAGTATCATGTATTTTTCAAGGCTTTTTCACTGGAAGTCTCCAAATTTTCTTCTGACATTTTTGAAGGGAGAGATAGCTCAATTAAATCATTAGGATAATTCTTTTCCCAACACCTGCTGGCTATTGATCAAGATACTGATAAGCATTTACTTGATGCAAATCCAAGGGAAAGCAGAAGGCTTAGGCATCACAGATTAGATAATCAGGTCCCTCATAATCATAGTTAGCAGCTTATTACCATCAGTAGTCCTCTTTCTCAGAAGTTCCATGATTTTTTGCTTCTTTTATATCCTGTGTAGATTTTCTGAGCTCGTAGATGGCTTTAAGAATGCAGTTTTGCTAGCACAGGTTAGATGTTTACTTTTTTCTGTTTTTTTAACAGCATTCTGCTCCAGATATGGTGTACTTGGGATCTATGACAAATTTTGATGGGACTTACAATTGGATTCAAGATAAATGCGTTCCTCTTGTCAGAGAAATAACATTTGAAAAGGAGAGGTATGGCTTTCTAGTGTATGTTGCTATTTTTAATTAAGATTTCCAAAAGAGCAAGCTGCTTCTACCCATCTTACTGTTTTAACAAGGACTTATTGTTACAGTGAGCACATCATAGCTCTTTCAAATACAGGCCAGTGGTCCACTTCTGCTGTCCGAGAATCCCACTGTTGTATTTCCTGCAGTAGCAGTGTTTCATGACCACCTTGAAAATAAGTTTGAAGGTGATTCTGATCCCACCCTTGGTTGAAGATTCTTATTTAAGGAGATTGCTTTAGAACCAATGTTCTGCAGATTTTAGTTACAATTAATTATATACAGTGAATAATCCTTTGCTTTGAAAACGTTTTTCTGATTCCTCTCCTAAAAGAATGAAACTGTGTTCTCTTTCCATTGTAAATAGTGAAAGCAATTATTATCACCATGTAACTGTCGTCAGTGATCCCATGTGCCTAAAATAAAGCCTATCTCCAATTCTTAACAACTCCCATAAAAACCTAGGAGGTTGGAGGAGCAAATACAAAGAGCTGTGTCTGTTTTTAAAAAGACATCTCTGTTTTTTACTATATTTGAAACATAGCTTTCATTTCATTTCACTCCTTCACTTTCAAAACCCACAGCCTAAGGATGTAATTTTAAAAAAAAAATTTTTTTTAAGTTAAAACTTTCAATATGTATATATGCTTCAAAAGAATTATAAGTACATAGCTCAGGTATTAATATACAACTCAAGAAATTATCACAGAATAAACACTCTCATGTAATTCCCACCAAGTCAGATGTTGGCAATTCTGTAAAAAGTCAGTGAGTATTTTAAGGCTTTGCAGTTCATACAGTCTGTGTTGCAGCTATTCAACTTGCAGCCTTAGACAGTACATAAATAAGTGTGGTTGTGTTGCAGTAAAGAAAGCTTGCTTGCTTGGTTATTGTCTTAGTTTTTATCAAGTGAACATCCTTTCTACTTTCTCTGTTCCCTGGGCTTCAGGTATGTTTATCTGAATTAATTAACATTTTTATTGAGCAGCTCATTTAGACCTTAGAGACTCAAAGATCTAGTAACCTGTCATGATTATTCACTGCTTTGGCAGTTCTTACAGGGTTAGTTTCAAAACAGTTTAAAGGTACAGACCTGGAAAATCTTGAACAATTGAACAGAGGTCTGTCCTTCCACCCCCAACCCTGCCTCTCATCCTACAGTAGTTGGCACATTTAATGAAATTCTTTAGACTTGTTACATTTCGTAACTAATTACTCACAAATCCTTTAAATATGAGGAAAGATTTGTTAACCTGTAAATCTGGTTGTCTTGCTCTCTTTATCCTGAATTCTTGACTACCTACTTGTAAAGAATATATTGGTACAGATGTGGACATGGGTACATTGGAAGCTCTAGGAGGTTAAACTACCAGCTACTATGTTAATATATGTAAATTAGCAAACTAATTCACATATTTTCAAACTACTAATTTATTACTTCTCTCTCTAACAGTTGTTAGTTCACCTATATTTGTAGGATTTCTTTTGTTTTAACAAAAAGTTTTGTTTAGTTACAAAATTAGTAATTTTGTTTATTACTAATAAAGCATTATGTTTGTTTCTACTTTAACTTCTTAGCTCTTAAATTTTCTAAAAAGTAACATGCCACATGTGAGGCACTGAGAAAATGTTCTGAGAGTTCAGAACAGAATTCAGGGTATTTTTGTGTGTGTATATGCACAAGGTATATATATATAAACATACACATTTACGTGGAAGTATTTGTTAATAATGTTGATAAATTGTATATTGATTGAAAACTGGCTATATTATGGGGTTTTTGTCTTTTGCTCTGTATCACACTTTTCAGCTGTTGGTAGGTCTCATGTAAGTGGAGTAGTTTTTGCAATAAACCTTAGAATAAATGTAAGTTTGCATATCAGTTAGATTTATTTATTGCTGTACACTCAGTTTTTCATTGTTATCTGTGAAGTGTGTTTATCCGCTCATAAAAATCAACATTTTGAAAAAGAGCAGCACAGTTCTTCCTTTAGTCAGCTCATTTTTAAATACCATGGCTTCATCCAATACTAGGTCACAGGTCAGCTGAGTGGGTTACCTTAAGGCAGGTACAGGACTCAGGGGGCCATTTTCAGTGGCTCCTTCTTCCACTGAGGCATTTATTTACACCTTTGGTCTCTTTTTCCTGGAATGTTGCAGGTGCTTTATGTTACATGGGCTAAGGTTAAATTGTTCCTACCTAGAAAATAGCTAGAGCTGAATGGAGAGGCCTGATAATTCTCATTGAATACTTCTCTATACAGGAACTGACAGAAGAAGGACTGCCTTTTCTCATACTCTTCCACATGAAAGAAGATACAGAAAGTTTAGAAATATTCCAGAATGAAGTAGCCCGACAATTAATAAGTGAAAAAGGTAGACAGATTAAGGTGTTTATATCCCTTTTTTTTTTTTTTTACTTTCCCCCTTTCCATTACATTAATATTGATATAAGCATCTTTGGACTAAAAACTTAAGTTATTTTAATTCAACTCCTAAAATTACATGAAAATATGGGGAAGGGAGGTATGAGTAGAGATAATGCAAAGCAGTAGCTTTAAAAAAAAAACATTTTTTTTTAGCTTTTTAAAATCAAGTAGCATGAAAAGTGGGATCAAGGGTGGACAGTGTGTTTTAGGCACTTTCTTCCAGCACCTTGATGCTTGTCTAGTCCTTTTCTAATAGTTCCAGAGATATTCCTGAGAGGACTTTCACAGCCTGATTAACATTTACTGTATTTCTAAATGAAAGTAAGTTGAGTAGCTCTCTGCAAACTTCTCCAAAGCATCAAAAGGGAATTTGCGTTATCACCAGTGGAGAAGAAAGTCAAACAAAATAGACTGAAGGTTTTATATAGAACCATGCCTATATCAGTCTCTGTAAATATTTTGGGAGTTGTATTAGATTAAAAATCAACCAGTAGGGACTAGAAGAGCATCCTTGATGAAATGAAGATGTTCCCATGAGAACAGACCAAGATAATCTGCAGGGCAAACGATTGCCCAGAAAAATTTAAAATTCACTATTCATTTCTAAAGAAATTATACTCTCTGCCTTAAAAATTAAAATCCTACCTCTTTAAAGTGTTGTAATATTTAGGTTTTAGTCTTTGTAGTCTATATTACTCTAAAGCATATTGGGAAGTTTTTAGTATATCACTTTTTATGAACTTGCAAACTTATGAAAATATAATAAAGAATATTCTAATCTACCTTTCCAAATTCTATTTCTTTTTAAGGTACAATAAACTTTTTACATGCTGACTGTGACAAATTTAGACATCCTCTTCTGCACATACAGAAAACTCCAGCAGATTGCCCTGTAATAGCTATCGACAGCTTTAGGCATATGTATGTGTTTGGAGACTTCAGGGATGTATTGTAAGTATTCATTTTGGTTTTTTTAAATTACTGATATGTGTCTCAAAAATGAACTTAAAATGATTGTTTGGATATTTTAAATAATCCTATGTTGAAACAGTAATGCTTGTTATTTGGAAGGAAGAGTTTTGTTTTGTTTTGTTTTAAACTCCAGAGTATAGTATGAATGACTGTGGGGAATTTCCCTGGTGATTCCATGGTTAGGACTTGGTGCTTTCACTGCTGTGGCCCTAGGTTCAATTCCTGGTCAGGGAGCTAAGATCCCATGAGCTGAGCAGCATAACCAAGAAAAAAAAGAAAATGTTAAATGATGATGAGAATTATGATATATCTCTATAGAAGTGCCAGAATTAGATTATCTTAAATGCTTGGGAATTATTTCTGAAAGAAAATTTTTGACCTATGAGAAATTTGTTTTGAGTTGAATTTAGTCTTTGTCAGCACATCAAGGGAGTAAGTAGATTAAAGAAGATGAATAATATTGGTGCTCATTTGTGACTGTGTATCAAGAATGTTAGTGGTGTTTAAGACCAGAAAATGGCTACGACAAGGTGTTTATAAAGGCATACAGCTAAGAACCTTTCCAAAAACAGATATGCTTTCTGACTCTGTTCTCATAGTGTCAATAAACATAAACCTAGTAACTATCACAGATACTACTATTTATATAGCTTTCTGAGATGCTAGATACAGCAGTTAAAGTGGAAATGTTTCTTCATATATGAAAAATTTAAGCAATACAGGTATTAATTCAAAATAGACCTTTCTTCAAAATTAATTTAAACATCACCCATTTTAATGTTTAAAGATTAAATTTCACAGTTTGAGGGTGATTTGAAGCCCTATTGCAGAATGGATTACCTCACTCACTTCTAAATATTTTAATAGAGATATGGTTGTTTGATAGAAGAAGATTCTCAGTACTCACATAGAGGAGGTCTCCATTTGGGGTCCTCCCTCAGGCAAGTCACAGGGTCGCAGAGTCGGACATGACAAAGCGACTTTCACTTTCAGGCAAGTCACTTCTGTTTACTTGTTCCTTTACACTTAACATGTGGTTGGTGGTACAACCTCCCTAATGAGATTGTTATAAAAATGAATGAGAGATGATGATTGTGTTATGAACCATTAAGTACTTAAAAATATGAGTTGTTTTTATTTTACCTCAGCAATCCCCCTCCTGTCTACTCATATTCAGCCCACAGTGTCTGTACTTGTTCCTCCCAGCATCGCCTTTCTCTAAGCCCCGTCTCCTCTTTTCCATGAAAAACTTCTCCAGAACATTAGGTCCTACCTTAGGTGTTAACATCTCCAGAAATCTTGAATCAGTGCCCCTCTGCTGAACCCTGTCAGAGCACTTAACACATTATAAAACCCAATTGCCTATTCCCAGCTTATCTCCTTTTTCTACCTGGTTGTGTGTTCTTGGACTGAACTGGGGATCCAGTCTTAGTAAACTTTTTATATTATATATAAACCATTGGTTTATATTATACAACTGTCATATAGAAGACCCAGATAAATATTCAGTGAGTTAATATGCTAAGTGGTATTCTTCCGAGTGTGGGTAAAGTGAAAACATCTAAATTGCTGAGCATTGTGTGAGCACTGACTGTTGTGCTAGACAGAAATGTCTTAGCTGGTTGCATATCCTTTTCCTCTTACTTCATTGCCTCCAGAGGCTATAAACTTAGCTAAAAGAACAGACCTTTTAGGAGAGGGGGCAGCTGTTGTAGTGGTTGAGTTCACATCAAGAGCTTCCAGGCAGTGACAGTGTTTGATATTAAAATGCTGCCCTCTTCATGGGTTATTTGCATGAAGTTTTATATTTTCCTACCTCTGGTAGTGGGCAAATCTTGGGTTGATTATTTACTTCTTCCTTTCACTGTAAATTTCTAGCCCTAATTATGAAGTCTCAAGTTAGCCAAAGTCAAGAGGATGCTGACTCAGGTTAGGTTTACTAGTCAGAAACCAAACTATTCCCAACTTTGGCTTTTATTCCCAGGAACATTGTTACACATGAAGGGAAACCTGTGACAAATTTCACCATGGCTATCTTTTAAGTTTTCTCCTCCAGTTCTGAAGTCAGATTTAAAACACTCTAGCCTTTCCAGTCCCATCTTGGTGTCTGTTAGAGTACCCAAACTAAGATCAGTGGTCATATTATTTATCACGTGACCCAATCCCTCTATCCTCCAGCCACAGTTCACTGGACCAAGAGATGGGCATGTTACCAAGAAAAGCTAATTTATCAGCTGGAAGCACTCTCTCTGCTAGTGCCCTGGTGCAAAAAGACACTGAATCAGTAAAATTCCCCAAAGAAACATGGAAATGGGAAATGATCCTTTCCCATCCTTCAAGTGTTGAGTCCTGTGAGCAGGGAGGGAGATAAGAGAAGTGATTATATTTGAAGCTCTGAAACAAATTACTTTCAATTTCTCCCTTAGGTGCCTGATTTCCCCTCCTAGGCACTGTTTCCTCTAATATTTTTTTAATTATAAGGAGGCACATGCTGTGTGAGCTACAAACTGAGCCTATGTGAGTAGATGTTAGTGTTAAAAAATAAAAGACATGCAGCAAAGTGAATCTGACACATTTAATGGCTTGTGTAATTGTTATTGTGCTGCATGGTAATTAAGGCTTAAATGATAAGCCGTTTCCATAAATTACTGTAATTACTATTACTTTTACTTAGTAACTCAGCAGTTCTGGATCAACTGGTGGAAGTATGTGGTGGTAAGGAGAGGGAAAGCAGATTTATGATGCACAGTCTCCTCCCATGCTAAAGGCAGGCACTGCAGCATGGTGTGGGGAGCTGCTAACCAGTATTCTGTTCATCTCTTATTTTAGAGAACCTGAGGTTTAGGGATGTAACATAACCAGCAAGGCCACACCACTAATCACTGGCCGGGCTAGAAGTCATGTCAGAGTATATTGAACCCCCAAACCTCAAGCTCGTAATGCTTGATACCAAAACAGTTACATTTTCAGTACATACAAAGGCAGTGTAAGCACGAATGTGAAAGATGTTTGAAGAGGCACTGTTTGTTAATACCTGAAACGGAATCACACACCTCTGAATCCTTAGTTGTTTTATATCTATCTATCTATCTATCTATATGTAGTTTGACCAGATTGATTTCTTGCCAAATGCAAAGATTTTATATGGAGGTGGAATGGGGGGAAGTTTTGAAGCCTACACACATAGGGGTAAGCCTAGGAAATGTTCGCCAGCCCTGAGAGAAAAGAATAAATGATGGGGGCTAGTGTAAAGACTGTTGAAGGGCTTTCTGGAGAAACTTACCTTCTAAAAATTGTGGCCTGCAAATCCCCACCATCTGTTCCTTTGCTCAGGAGTTCTTACGTAAGCTCCCACCAGAGCCCCAGTGACGGGGAAAAGGCAGCAGGATGTCAAATCACTCCTACGGAAATGAACAAGTTACTCTAAGGCTAAGGAGTTCCCCAATTCTGGGATCTAGGTCGTTTATTTCAAATCACTGCCTCACTGAAAATTATGATCCTAATTCCTTAAACTACTCAGGGGGCATGGTTGTGGTGAGGAGATGAGAGAGGCAACATGAAACGGAAACTACAGGGGTGGGTATCTCCCTAATTTAGCAGTTTGGTTGCTGCCATGATGAACTAGCCTGTCTCCTTCAACCTAGAGGGAACAAACCAGGAATTGAATGAGATGATAAAGAACTTGGAGGGATAGGTAAAAGAAATTGTAACCCTACAACCTGGTTTAGTTCTTCATTATCTAGGGGTTCTTTTTTTTTTTTAAACCCAAGTCAGGCTTTTGATTGAAAAAAAAAATGGTGCTGCAAAATCTTTTATGTGTGTGTATAGTTTTATTTATGGCTGTGCTGGGTCTTCATTGCTGTGCCAGCTTTTGTCCAGTTGTGGTGAGCGGGGGCTACTCTTCATTGCAGCGCACAGGCTTCCCATTGCAGTGGTTTCTCTTGTGAAGCGCGGACTTCAGGATGTAAGGGCTTTAGTAGCTGCAGCACACGGGCTCGGTAGTTGTGGCTCATGGACTCTAGAGCACAGGCTCAGTTATTGTCGCATACGGGACTAAGCAAGCTTAGTTGCTTCGAGGAATGTGGGATCTTGGACCAGGGATCAAACCCATGTCTCCTGCTCTGGCAGGCAGATTCTTTACCCTGAAAATCTTTTTAAAAGGCCAATATTTAGTTTTCATCATCTCTTGCTATACTAAGTGCTTTGTGGTGGCATTAGTAGATGTTCATTAAATGCTTTTAATTTGCTTTTAGTTTCATCACTTGTTATAAGATTTAAGAATTTGACTATTCTGAATGTATACATCTGGAATATATCCTAATATTTATCAGTTACTCATCTGCCCTATTCTCTACCTCTCCTGTTCATCTCTGTAGTTTTAATTCTCTGAATGTGTCTCTCTTACCAGCCACTGGGCTGATAACATATACAGTGGTCCAGGTCCCTAAATACCATTTTTATATTCCTGTAACTTACTTTTTGTACACCTGATCTTGATAGGTAGTATTTATAAGGAGTTTTACTTTTCAGATCATTCCAATATATTTTTACCTTATTTGGTTTTGCCAACAAAAGAGACATCAAGCACTGACAGAGCCAGGCACTGTACTAGCCCTACTTTATACTTTTATATGTGTTTTCAGTTAGTCTATAACAAGCTTAGAAGGTAGATATTATTTCTACTTTACAATCAAGAAGTTAAGCTCTGCGGGATTTAGAAACTTCACTGAAGTGGACCACTGAAGAGGCAAGGAGCAGAGGGGTTGCGTGCACAGACTCCAGACCCAGTCTGTTATCTATTAGTTGCATCACCCTGGGCAGTTTCCTAAGACCTTTATGCCTCTGTTTCCTCATTGTGAAACAGGAATGATAATAATTTTACCTAGTTAACAGAGTTGTTGTGAGTATTAAATGAATGTGTATAACTTTTAGAACAGTGTCTGATACATGGCTAGTGTTTAGAAGGCTAGCTATGATTATTTAGTTCAGTCACTCAGTCGTGTGATTATTATAAGCACTAATATATTTGGATTTAAATCCAAGTCTGTAACTATAAAAACAATACAGTTAGATAAATAAAGCAGTTGTTCTCACTTCACATATCAGAAAGCTGAAGCTCAAAGAAGTAACTTAAATAACAAGATATAATGTTTTTACACTGTAATACATTGAATGAGTTCAAACTATTGTATAAGTTGAGTTAAAAAATAGTAAACAATACTAGGAAATTGAATCCAGCAATTAGTGAAGAAAGAATAATATATCAACAAGCAAGTGGGCTTTATCCCAAGTATGCAAGGCTGGTATATTTAGTCATTAGTGAAGTTGCTCAGTCATGTCCAACTCTTTGCAACCCCATGGACTGTAGTCTACCAGGCTCTTCCATCCATGGGCTTTTCCAAGCAAGAATACTGGAGTGGGTTGCCATTTCCTTCTGGCTTTCAAAAATCAGTAAGTAATTAGGCATATACTGATTACATAAACATACACAAGAAGCATTTGACAAAATTCAATATCCATCATGACAAAAATGCTTAAGAAACTGGGAATATATGGAAACTTCCTCAGTCTTATAAAGGACATTTACAGAGAACCTACAGCTAATATCATATTTAATGGTAAAAGACTGAATGCTTTCCTCTTAACATCAAGAACCAGGCAAAGATGTCTGCTCTCTATGTATCTGTTAAGCATATAATTTGTCCTTTATTTCTGATTATAAAAATATTTTCTTTGCAGATAATTCTTAAAGTTGATAAATGCCAAAGAATAAAAATCACCTATAAATCCACAAAAGAGATCTAGATATATGTATGTGTTATAAAATTGGAACCATGGCTAAGTGCTAGGTCACTTCAGTCGTGTCCGACTGTGTGTGACCCCATAGACGGCAGCCCACCAGGCTCCCCCATCCCTGGGATTCTCCAGGCAAGAACACTGGAGTGGGTTGCCATTTCTCTCTCCAGTGCATGAAAGTGAAAAGTGAAAGGGAAGTCGCTCAGTCGTGTCCGACTCCTCATGACCCCATGGACTGCAGCCTACCATAGGATTTGCCAGGCAAGAGCACTGGAGTGGGGTGCCATTGCCTTCTCCAAATTGGAACCATGCTATTTTATAAATTTTCTTTTTAACTTATCCACACATTATAAACATCTTCCCATTCATCAGTATTTTTCCATTATTTCTAGTGGCCAGATAGTTTGCCTTTGAATGGATTGTTTCATGATTTGTCTAAGTAACCTCTGTTGTTTGAAATCCAGGTTTTTCCCATGAAAAAATAACATTGCTACTAACGGGACTTCACTTGATTCATCCTCATTAACATCCTTGTAGTTTCGGTGCTATATGGAACACTTTCCCCATCGTGATTTTCCCTTTGTTGGTAGGGGGGAAGCGGCTCTTTCATTGTCTTTTACTGATTGTGCTTCTTGTTTTTGACCCTTTGTGAAAAGTCATAGTGCTGTGCTATCCAATATGATAGTTAATAGCCCTATATGGATACTTAAGTTTACATTAAATTAATTTAAATGATATAAATTAAAAATTTAGTTATTCACTTACTCTAAACCCATTTCAAGTGCTCAGTTGCCACATGCAGGTAATGGTTCCTTTATTTGACAGCACAGATATACAGTATTTTTTGGTCATCACACAAATTCTGTTGGATAGTTCTGCTGTTAAGTATTTGCAGTTTCAAGGAACAAAATAACTCACCCAGTGATGCTCAAAACCAAGGGGTTTATGCTGAAAAACTATTAAGAAAATGACAAGGAATGGAACGCTTGAAGGGAGCTAGGCTGAACCACCGCAAGTGCTGGGCAGCTGCTCTCTTCTTCCCTTCTTCTGGGGCCCAGGAGCTCTTCTCTGGGCTCTCACTTCACATCTGCCCCATCCTCCTCTCTGTAGAGCAGCTTTTGCTCTGCCCTGCTCTAACTTCTGCCTGGAGGTGGTTCTGATTTACCATGATGGGACTTAGTCTGAACTCTCTATGACTTTTTAACTTTCATCAAATCATCTGATTGCATTCCTTAAACCCCTTGGCCTACATTCTGTAGACATCTGATTGGCTCGACCCACACAGATCGATTCCTTCTCCACTCCAAATTATATGTCCCCCATTTTTTTTCTAGCTTAACAGAGGTATAATTGACATATGGAGCAAATGGAACTCTCATACATTGCTAGTGGAACTGCAAAATGATACAGCCACTCTGGAAGACAATTTGGCAGTTTCTTAAAAAGTCAAACATACATACACCATGCATATAACCTAGTATTTTTCCTAGAGAAATAAACTTATGTTCACACAAAAACGTATACCCAGACATTTGTGGTAGCATTGTTTACAAAATCACCAAAGTCTTGACAGAACCAGTGTCTTTCAGTGGGTGAATGAATAAACCAGTTGTGGTATATCCACTCAATGGAATGCTATTCAATGAATAAAAGAACATACATTTTTATGCATGCAACAAAGGGGATGAATCTCAAATGCAGGGTGTTAGGTAAAAGAAGCCAGTCTCACAATTTCATATCCATGACATTCTGGAAAAGACAAATTATGAGAATAGATCAGATCAGCAAGAGTTAAAGGGAAGAGGAAGATAGGAGTGAGTGTTGGAGTTGTTCTATTTCCTGTTTGTATAGGTGGTAACAAGATGCTACATGCTTATGTTAAAACTCATATAACTTAAGCCTAAAAAATGAATTCTATTATATGTAAACTTTTTAATAAAAATACTTCTCACCTCATATGCACTTGTTAAAGCTCATTTAAATGATACACTTATGTTTTGTGCATTTGCCATGTCTAAATTTTGCATCACCTAAAAATAAATAAGCAAACAAAAAAGTGGAGGATGAGAGAGAAACACTTAGGGGTTCTAATTAGAAAATTTCTAAAAGTTCTAAGTATAAAAATTTAATTGAATTTATTATAGTAAGGGTCTGTTTATTTTCCTTTTTATCAGGAGAAAGAAGTGTTGTGTTGTCTGTTTTCTTGACAGTGTATTGTTGATTCACTGATTGTTACCTAATAACTGGATAATTTCTAGCCACAAGCTAGATAAGAGCTCTTTGTCATCTGTTTTTCTACCACATCAATTCAGATTCATCCTCTCTCTCTTGTCTTTGCTTTTACTCACAGTTCTCCCACATGTTGACAAAGGGGAAAAAATCAAGTAGGGGAAAAGTCTGTTTTGAGTGTACTCTATGAATCTGTTACACTTAAGATTTAATTGTGAATTATTTCTTGACTAGCAGGAGCAATTCACATTGTATTGGTGTGACCATCTTTGAACATTTTTAAATAACAAACTAGCAAGGGCTTTATCTTAAACATTATAGATTTGCAATTCTTTGAATATATTTGAGCACTTTGCTGTGGGTGACAATAGATGATGTCAGATTAAATTGATATCCTCTCAATGTTTGTGTCTGGTGCATGTGCAATTTCTTCTGTACCAGAGACCCTTTCAGAGGCATTCTGTCAATACAACTACCTGACAGCCATTTGTATTTGTAAACTGTGCACTTGGCACCTGCTGGCCTCTGTTGCATTGGAGCTAGTGGGGAGCCAAAATGGGTGTACAATGAAGTTATTGGCTGTTAATCTCAGTGGGAGTTATTGAAGAGAAGAAACAGCACTTGCAGGACCTCAGGAGAGGATAAAAAGAAAAACTGGTAATATTAACACAAGCCAGGTATGCTACCAAAACAGTCATTTAAAAAATCAGTTCTACTGAAGGAAAGAAAATGTTTGTAGACCTGCATTTTAATTCATGCAATGGACTGGGGGGAGGGAGAGAAACGGGTTTCTATTTAAAAATATAATGAATTTTCATTGATCTCAGTAGAGGCCAGATCTCTACCAGGATCTCAGCAGAGGATAAACAATTCATATGAGCAGAAATAGAAATTAAAAAACAATGGAAAAATAATGCTTAATTTCTGAAGAGATGGAAATCAAAATGCTGGTGTCTTTTACTTATCAAATTAGCAAAATGGATTTTAGTATTAAAGACAAATGTGCTGGCAAGACCTCAGAGAACAAACAGGTAGACAAGCAGTAGTCAATATTGATGTTCTGTAACCATAATTTGCCCACTTTAAGTTCTTACACATTAACTCATCACTCCTTCTTTATCAGATACAACTCAGGGAAATAACTGTGAAGGAAAAGGCCAGTACCACGTAAATCTGCTTAGCTTGATACTGGTCTGTTTTGCTGCAGTGCATGTTTCTGTCCTGCAGATATGCTCATAGCATAATTGGTAATTACAGGAATGTCATCAAATATACAGTGAGTTATATGGTTGGAGGGCATCACCGACTCAATGGACCTGAGTTTGAGCAAGCTCCAGGGGTTGGTGATGGACAGGGAAGCCTGGCGTGCTGCTGTCCTTGGGGTCAGAGTTGGACACGACTGAGCGACTGAACTGAACTGATGTTGGTTCATGTTATTTTCCTCAGCTTTTTCACCATTAAAGACAATGCCTTTGTCTTTGTGATGTATGAAGACTTTTTTTTTTTTTAAAGGCCACTTTGATGGCCTTGAGAAGTGCTTTGCTTTTCACAATGTTACGGTAGCTGATGAAACTGCCTCTGGGGTTTAAGTTGTGAAGAAAGTTCTCCCTCTAAGAAAAAAACATGAAAGAGCTACACCCTGGCTTAGATTATTTTGATAAAATTTGTTATGCTGGCAGTGAATGCCCTATATCTCAAAAAGACTGCTAAGCTTCAGGTTAAGGTCTGGCTGACACAGCGATCAAAAGCTGGAGGAGGCTGAAGGGCACTAATAGTTTTTAGGCTCTTAGTAGTAATCTGGTTACAAACCTATGTAACAAGTATGACTTGTAACCAGTTTATTTTTTTTCTATTTCATAGTCTTTGTCTCATTTCCTTTGTCATGAACGTGTAGAATGGTGGAGAAGCCTTATATATTTGGAAGCACCATGTCATTCTGAAGTGCTCACATCAGTCTGTTTTCTGTGTGATTCTCTTTATTTCCCATGGCTTAAAATTCTGCCTTCCAAATACTTTGCCAAATGGATGTGGGGCTTTGTAATATAATCTTCCTTCAATTAATTAAGGAAGCAAAGTGCTTTCTTCCTTCAATTAACTAATCACTAAGTGATTAGTCCCTACATTATTTTTCCCTTGAGCTCCTATTATTTTTAGTGTAATTTTGCAGAACATAAGATTTTGCAGTTATATATATTAAGGAAAATTTGTAAATGCCCAACATAAGGGAATAAGCCTTAGGACACCATCTTGATTCTGAAAGCATTTGTTCCAGTAAGCGTAGAAAATTTTCTGTAAAACAAGTGCAAGCATTGGAACACACAATTGAGTACTAGACATCATGATTTACAACTGTGTGAAAATGTTTGAGATGTACCTGGACTGTTTGTTACTAGTTATGGTAGGTTGGTGGGATTATAGCTAAGTTTTTTTTTTAATTGTTTTTAATGTTGTGAAGTTGGTAAAATAGAAATAAGTCCATCTAAATAGTTTAAGCTAAATTTTTGTTTTATTTTGGTTTTAGAATTCCTGGAAAACTCAAGCAATTTGTATTTGACTTACATTCTGGAAAACTACACAGAGAATTCCATCATGGTCCTGACCCAACTGATACTGCCCCAGGAGAGGTAGGCCTCTTGTTTGTTTCTCAGTGGGAACTCTTTTTTCTTTTTCAATTAGTCTTGAAAAGACTCTGAAGCTCTTGGATAAGCTTGAGTTTCCAGTCCTGAATATTTTTGTAAAAAATTCTAAACAAACTAGATAATATACAAATTATGTTCATTTAAAAATTTTAAACCTTCAGAAAAGTTGTAAGAATATTACAATACAGTTCCTTGATCATATAACAAAGTCGTCTGATAAGTCCTTGGTGGAAAATGGCCATAAAAGGGTTAAATACAGTTAGCTTCATATGGAAGTAGGAGGTAGGAATTAAAAGCAGGTAGACTAGCAAAGAAATCAGTGGATTGCATTAATTGCTTAAGCCTTCCTCTGTGGCTGAGAGTGACCACCACACTAAAAAGAAAATAATGATTTGATATCTTAAGAGCCTTCATCACCACCGTATTCATAATGCTCAAAACTTAGTTTAATGCAGCTTTTCCATTTGAGATGTAGAATGCTTACAACTGTTTACCAATACAATTTTATATTTTTAACCTGAGAATTTTCTTCTGTTCCAAGTTACCTTGTAAATTCTGTATAAATACCTGCTTTGTTAAACACCCCTAAATGATGCCTTATTGATTTATATCATGTCTATTACCATTATACTGAGAGGGAATGATATATCTCTGGTATATATCATTCCCTCTCAGTATAATATATCGGAGAAGGCAATGGCACCCCACTCCAGTACTCTTGCCTGCAAAATCCCATGGATGGAGGAGCCTGGTGGGCTGCAGTCCATGGGGTCGCGAAGAATCGGACACGACTGAGGGACTTCCCTTTCACTTTTCACTTTCATGCATTGGAGAAGGCAATGGCAACCCACTCCAGTGTTCTTGCCTGGAGAATCCCAGGGACGGAGGAGCCTGGTGGGCTGCCGTCTATGGGGTCGCACAGAGTCGGACACGACTGAAGCAACTTAGCAGCAGCAGCAGCAGAGATGATATATACCAAAACACTTACTGCACATGCCCAGAACGTCAGTACACTGTTTTTGCCAAAAGAACCACCAAGTATTAAAGAAAAATAAAAACTAAGTGAATTTTTAAGAGTCAAATCAAGTTCAGAGTTACCAGTTACTTTTGGGAATCTGACAACATGCTTTTTTCCTTGCAATCTGAGATCAGATTTTCTTTGATAATTAAGCAACTATAGATGTAGGAAAACTTTGTTGGCAGTAACCCAAAGTAGGCCTGCTTAGATTTTATCAGATTAAGAAAAGATGTGGCTTGCCATTATTGTATTATCCTGATTTGTTTCAATTTCTATATTAGATACTCAGCTTCTTGTATTTATTTATCTTTGCATACTAATAGATAGTAGGCACCAAATACATGTTCATTTCATAGTAATATAGCTTCAGATTAATTAAATCAAACAAATGTATTGGGGAAAGGGAATGTGACTAAGTAATAAAAAGTAAAGTCTGTGGATACATTGCTTCCCATGTGCCATTTTAAATATATACACACACACACACACACATATATATATACACACATAGTGTGTACTACACGTACTATGTGCCTGTGTAAACTACAGGGAATATTAAAACAATGATAATCACATTTACTCTTGAGGAGCTCACAATGTAAAGGATAGACTGCACTGTCCTTTTGAAATTCTTCTGTGTCACTCTTATATTTCCACTGGATATTTTTACATACTGTTGGTATACAAGTAAAATACTACAGAAATTTCTTAAGAGTATTGAAGCGTTTTTCTTCCTTATGTCAACTAGGTTTCTGTAATTGCTGACATCCAGATCTCTATCTGCAGAATTGCTGTTCAGTTGCTAAGTTGTGTCCAACTCTTTTGCAACGCCATGGACTATTGCCTGCCAGGCTACAGGTGCCTTTAATAATCTTAGCAGTCATTTGTAAAATGGAAGGGTTTTGGCCAGCTTAGGATTTTACTGCCTCTACAGAATATTCTAGGAAAGCACCCAGGTGTCAGATGTTTTGCTTCTCCACACCTCAGTAACTGTCATCAGATCAACGGTAAATGGCTCTGTGGTAGCCCTGCCTTGGAGAATCTGAGTAAGGGCATTTGAAACAAGGAAAGCAAGATTTCAAACTCAACTCTTATCTTTGGCCTATAGTAGCTATAGTTTATTGATTATTAATAAATAATTATAGGGCAATTACCATGCATCTAATACTCCTATTAAAGTATAACTATAAAATATATTGATATAAAAATGTCTTATTCTTTCCCATTTAGAAGTCCAGGATGTAGCAAGCAGTCCACCTGAGAGCTCCTTCCAGAAACTAGCACCCAGTGAATATCGGTATACTCTATTGAGGGATCGAGATGAGCTTTAAAAACTTGGAAAAACAATTTGCAAGCCTTTCAAACAGCAGCATCAACTTACATGGTGGAAATAGTAAACCTATATTTTCATAATTCTATGTGTATTTTTATTTTGAATAAACTGAAAGAAGTTTTGGGTTTTTTAATTTTTTCTCTCCCCGACTCAAAATGTATTGTCATTTAATATAGCCTCTTTTAAAAAAATCTGCTAGGGTTAAAAATAAATAAATAAAAATCAGAGGCCTATCTTTACTTTAAATCTGTCCTGTAAAATTTTTATACATCAAGTGAAAGGTGAGACTGCCAGATATATACCATTAACTTGCACTACTAGGCTAGGGAGGACTTAGGGATGTTTCCTGTGTAGTATGTGTTTTTCATTCTTTTCTCTATATATGATCAACTCTGTTGGTATTTTTAGTTCTCACATTTCTCAAAGCTAAAGGGGTATACATTCTGGATGGCTGGGGGGAGGGGGAATAAATTAAAAATTTCACACTGTGTACTGTGTTTTACTGATTAGTTGGATATTGCTTATGAAAATTCCATAGTGGTATTTTTTGGATTCTTAATGTGCAACTTAAACATACTATGAAGAGGAGGAGAGCCATAAGCCAGAACATTTGGCAGGAATTTTCCTTATAAATTAAGAAAAAAAATGAAAAGTGTTATTAAATTTCTATGTGTTTGTCTAACAAAGTGGCATATGGGTGGCATTTAAAACTTTGAATTATACCTAAATCTGAGGAAAAGGAGATACTAGTGGAACAGATTACCAGTATTGAACTAGATGACTTTTAAGGCTCCTCCTATCATGACACTATTAAATTTCCAAAGAGAAAAACCAGCAGAGAAAATGTATTTCAGTAATTCTAGCCTTCCTCTATCATGTAGTCTTGTTATAGTTGTATAGATCAAAAGCAAAGACAATAGGCCTATTTTTTTTCATCATTAAATTGTTAAGGAGGACCCTATGTCCTCTAGATTCCCTGATTTCCTAGGCCTGCAGCATTCAGTCAAATGAGTCCCTGTGCCAGGCCTCAGTACTGCCAGGGAGCAAAACCAGAGGGAGAAGGCCCTCGGTGTCATATCAGGAAGCCCAATGCCAGAGGACAGGTTCAAAATTGGCTTTCCTCTGGGCCTGGGTTGGTGCTATAGGCCAAGAGTCATTTTATACTTGGAGTCTAAGTCAATCCCAGTTTGGGGAAAGATTATTTTTAAGCTTAAAAGGCTGACATGTGCCATTATATGTAGTATGTAATATATGTAACATCTTTCAATTCTTTTAAAGTAAATATTTATAATAGATATTTAATGATTATTTTTAAAAATCAGTCTAAAATTCTTTGTTATGCATGACTTACCCATCATTTCATTTAGACTAATGTTAATAAGGTAGTATGGGGCATGTTTAATAGAAAATGCTAGAAAAGCAGGACAGAGCTTCCTAAAGTTTGGGCCTTAGCTCTGTTCTCTCCATTGCTTTTAATCAGTAACTTTGAAATCAGAGCTACAGTCTTCAAGTCAGAAGACAGACCAAATGTGAGGTGTCAGAATGAGAACTTAGAAACATTAAACAAGCAAGCATACAAAACCAAAAGCAGCATCTGCAATTGACTGGAATAAATTTGTAATCCTTTAATTGACTTTTAAAAAATAGTAAACAGAAGATTACACTTAAGAATTGGGTTGCATAGAGTTGGTTTGAGAGTAGTCATGGTAAAGGCCCCGAAGAACACATCTTCAGTGTGATCTAAGATAACACAGTGTGATCTAAGTGGCTTGTTAAAGTGGATTTGAGGCTTTATTTAGCATATATGCATATGGGGGCTTATTAGACTGTAGCCCTGCCACTGTCACTGTCTTCTCCAGTGTGAAGCCACTGAGGACATGCAAGGATACTAAATTTTATGCCTGTATCGGGACAATAAACATCAATAAATGTTTACTGAATAATGAGATATGCAGTGACGTTGGATAATTTTTATACCTGAAATGCTCAGCACTCATCAGGATTTGGTGCCCAGTTTTGTAAAGTCACTAACAAGCTCAAGTGCAAAAGAGCAGAAATGCATTAGAGAAAGTAAGTTCTTGCCACAGGGCTAGTGCAGGGTTGGGGTGGAGAGGAGGCT
Organism: Aepyceros melampus; assembly: GCA_006408695.1. Classification (NCBI taxonomy): domain Eukaryota; kingdom Metazoa; phylum Chordata; class Mammalia; order Artiodactyla; family Bovidae; genus Aepyceros; species Aepyceros melampus. Next base: position 65,066 of record SJXQ01011812.1, on the reverse strand, counting down.
TGTGGCTAGGACAATGGGAAAGTAAGTTGTAGCTGATTGTGTAGGGCCTTATATGCCAATCTAAGGAAGAGGTTTTTACTGTATCTTATAACCAGTAGAGATCCATCAAGTTTAAGCAAGTCAGTATGTTCATAACACTGTAGCAGAGGTCTCAAGATAATTAAATGAGTTCAGTGGAGGAGAAAGGCAGAGCTAAGACAGGGACAGCAGAGATGGAGAGAAACAAATACAAGAGGTCCCATAGGCATTTGTCACCAGCTGGATGTAGAGAGAGAACTTCAGGAATCTAGAACTTAAAATTTAGACTTCTCCTCTGAACTTCAGTGAATCAGAGGATATCCAATCTACTCCAGGCCTCAGGCTCCTCAGCTGTGAAAGAAAGGATGCTAGACTAGACTGAAGAACACAGTCAAGTTGCAAAACCAAAATTAAAAGCAGGCCCTACTGCTTGTCAGCCCACTACCTTTTCCAGTTGTTTTTTTTTAATAGTTACAGTAGTGAGGGGGACCATAAAAGGGTGAACTTACTTTAGATGAAATTCTGAACATTTTTTAAAAGTTAAATGAACCTAGAGAAGAAGGCAGAATGGGCGACTAAAGCATCTCATGGAGAGCTCTCTGATGAAGTCAACTTGTCAAAGATTACATACAAAAGAAGGAAAAACTGGCATGATAAGGCCTGAAAAGAGCAAAGTGAAATATAAAAAACAGTGTTAGATATGTTAAAGCTCAGAATGAGCTTAAATGTGCAGAAAACACTAACACTGCCAAAAAATATTTTAAAACCTGAATCACAGCAAAAAGAAAGAAAGATAGAAGAGTATACTGGATCAACAATCAGGAAAACAGAGTAACTCACTTTTTTTTTTTTTCTCTCTCTGACAAAGAGACCTAGTCTGCTTGGACAAAAAACGACATAAGCAAAACCGCAAAAATAGGAAGTAAAAATTTTGCCACCTTGAATAGTTTTAGGGCTCTTAGGCCCAAACTCCAGTATCACAGACAGCTGCTGGATGTTCCAAATGCTTTCTGTCAGCAACTGCTGGGATTTAAGAAACCATGGAGATCATAAGATAACAAAACACTAGAAATGGACAAATGTTTTTCCAGTTTTCAAAACCATTAGTTAGTAGTTTATAGTTGAGGGGATGATTAAACAGCTGTAAAGAATAATGTTTTAAGCCCAATATTTAAAGACCCTGAAGACAGTAAGTTGTTTTAGAACTTAAATTGTCTTATGCTGATTATAACTGTTTTATGTGTTCATTAAAACAGGTTGGATAGGACTGCTGCTTGGCAACTGTTTTTTAGCTGTGTTTGAATTTTTGTATGTATTTCCAAGTAATAAAACTATATTTCTAAAATATTTCTATATTTGAGACTTATTTGTCATGAATATTTGACTCAAAATTCAGATGACCAGAGTCGCAAGATGTTCCAGTTTTACAGTTATTTTTTAGATTATTTAATTGTACCTGACTCATCATGGGAGGCTGTATGAATCCATGTGCTGGTAACAGACCTAGCCTTTAGCTAAAGCATCAAAGCTCCCTCTTGCAGAGCACACTGGGGAAGGGCCAGCCTGCCTTCAGAGAATAGGTTTTGGAGACCCTGGAAGAGGAAGAGTGCAGCTTGAAAACTGTGCCCCAAAAGTGCTCCCTTTACTCCCTCCCTCCCTCGCCCCATCTCGCCTAATAAATCCTTCTACCCATCCTTCAATGCCCAGGACCATTACCACCTGTTGTGGTCCCACAGCCCTTTATCTAAGTGTTTTAGAATACCCAGTCTAAAAGAAGTTGGAAGTGTATGTATCCCTTTTCCTGATCACCCTGTGAAGGCTGGCTCAGGAAGCACAAACTGCTCCATCTTGATTCCCAGCACCCTAGAGCACTGTTAAGTGATTACTATGTGATGGGGAAAAAAAAAGTCAAATTACATAATTAATGAATAAGGGACAACAAAGCATCCCCGTAACTGGAATGGACTCAGTTACATCATCTGTGAATCCCAATTATCTGACAGCTAGTCACATTTCATCCTAGATCCTAAACTGATTATGGAGTCTTAAGAGTTTTATGCTAGAAGAGATTAAAATCTTATACCAACCCACAGATCCTGTACAATGTCACGAACCTCAGTCCATCAGGCACTCTATTAGATCTAGTCCCGTAAATCTATTTCTCACTTCCACTGTATGATCATAAGGGATTTGATTTAGGTCATAACTGAATGGTATAGTGGTTTTCCCTACTTTCTTAAATTTCAGTCTGAATTTGGCAATAAGGAGTTCATGATCTGAGCCACAGTCAGCTCCCGGTCTTGTATTTGCTGACTGTATAGAGCTTCTCTCATCTTTGGCTGCAAAGAATATAATCAATCTGATTTCGGTGTTGACCATCTGGTGATGTCCATGTGTAGAGTCTTCTCTTGTGTTGTTGGAAGAGGGTGTTTGGCTAGGATCAGAGCGTTCTCTTGGCAAAACAGAAGAACTGTACAAAAAAGATCTTCACAACCAAGATAATCACAATGGTATGATCACTCACCTAGAGCCAGACATCCTGGAATTTCAAGTGGGCCTTAGAAAGCATCACTATGAACAAAGCTAGTGGAGGTGATGGAATTCCAGTTGAGCTGTTTCAAATCCTGAAAGATGGTGCTGTGAAAGTGCTGCACTCAATATGCCAGGAAATTTGGAAAACTCAGCAGTGGCCACAGGACTGGAAAAGGTCAGCTTTCATTCCAATCCCAAAGAAAGGCAATGCCAAAGAATGCTCAAACTACCACACAATGGCACTCATTTCACACGCATTTACTAAATGCTCAAAATTCTCCAAGCCAGGCTTCAGCAATACATGAACCGTCAACTTCCAGATGTTCAAGCTGGCTTTAAAAAGGCAGAGGAACCAGAGATCAAATTGCCAACATCCGCTGGGATCACTGAAAAAGCAAGAGAGTTCCAGAAAAACATCTACTTCTGCTTTATTGACTATGCCAAAGCCTTTGACTGTGTGGATCACAATAAACTGTGGACAATTCTGAGAGAGATGGGAATACCAGACCACCTCACCTGCCTCTTGAGAAATCTGTATGCAGGTCAGGAAGCAACAGTTAGAACTGGACATGGAACAACAGACTTTCCAAATAGGAAAAGGAGTACGTCAAAGCTGTATATTGTCACCCTGCTTATTTAACTTCTATGCAGAGTGCATCATGAGAAACGCTGGGCTGGAAGAAGCACAAGCTGGAATCAAGACTGCCGGGAGAAATATCAATCACCTCAGATATGCAGATGACACCACCCTTATGGCAGAAAGTGAAGAAGAGCTAAAAAGCCTCTTGATGAAAGTGAAAGAGGAGAGTGAAAAAGTTGGCTTAAAGCTCAACATTCAGAAAACGAAGATCATGGCATCTGGTCCCATCACTTCATGGAAAATAGATGGGGAAACAGTGGAAACAATGTCAGACTTTATTTTGGGGGGCTCCCAAATCACTGAAGATGGTGACTGCACCCATGAAATTAAAAGACGCTTACTCCTTAGAAAGTTATGACCAACCTAGATAGCATATTCAAAAGCAGAGACGTTACTTTCCCAACAAAGATCCGTCTAGTCAAGGCTATGGTTTTTCCAGTAGTCACGTATGGATGTGAGTTGGACTGTGAAGAAGGCTGAGCGCCGAAGAATTGATGCTTTTGAACTGTGGTGTTGGAGAAGACTCTTGAGAGTCCCTTGGACTGCAAGGAGATCCAACCAGTCCATTCTGAAGGAGATTAGCCCTGGGATTTCTTTGGAAGGAATGATGCTGAAGCTGAAACTCCAGTACTTTGGCCACCTCATGCGATGAGTTGACTCATTGGAAAAGACTCTGATGCTGGGAGGGATTGGGGGCAGGGGGAGAAAGGGGACGACAGAGGATGAGATGGCTGGATGGCATCACCGACTCAATGGACACGAGTCTGAGTGAACTCAGAGTTGGTGATGGACAGGGAGGCCTGGCGTGCTGCGATTCATGGTGTCGCAGAGTCGGACACAACTGAGCGACTGCACTGAACTGAATCTACTGTTGCCAGGATAAGGATACAACAGTGAATAAGAGATTGCCCCTACTGTCACAGACTTCCTAGTTGAATGAAGGACCTAAACAGATAAGTAAAAATTAGAATGTTTTAGGTGCTGTTCTGAGTTAACCACAGGGGCATGGAGGTGTGTGTGCAGCCTTGGGGGTCAAGAGAATCTTCTCAAAAGTGGTTTTCTTGCATAGGAACAGAAAGAACTATACTTTCCTAAACTTCTCCCCCCTAGGAGAATTACATTAATACATACATGCATGCTCAATGGTATCCAACTCTTTGCAACCCCATGGACTGTCCATGGGATTCTCCAAGCAAGAATCCTAGAATGGGTTGCCATTTCCTACTCCAGGGGATCTTCCCAACCCAGGGATCCAACTTGCATCTCTTAAGTCTCCTGTTTGGCAGGAGGATTCTTTGTGCCACCTGGGAAGCCCCATTACATTAATAGAGGCTGCTGTGATTTTCTATTAGTGTCTTACTTCAGTAGCAAAGTGTTACTAGTAATTACTGCCCTGTTGTTTCCTTCCCAACTCAGCCACTCAGGTAACAGATAACAGCCTATCTGTGCTGTGTCTCATGCGTTTTACTTATTGGGATGAGTTCCAGGCAGAAAGCTGTATTCCCATTCTCCTGACGCTACGTGTATACTTGCCTAGGTAAGATCAGATCAGTCTTGGAGGCCTGACACCGTGATTGTTATCTTGCCCTAACCATTGCCCAAGAAGAGGGATAGCGCAGGACATCCCTGGCTATGCACATCAGTTCAGTTCAGTCGCTCAGTCGTGTCGGATTCTTTGCGACCCCATGAATCGCAGCACGCCAGGCCTCCCTGTCCATCACCAACTCTCAGAGCTCACTCAGACTCACGTCCATTGAGTCGGTGATGCCATCCAGCCATCTCATATGTGCATATGGTTATGCACATAGTAAGGGAAAAAAACAAGGCCTCTATTCTGACTTAATCAGTTCTTCATAATTCTTCATGCTTTCATGATGAGCACAGCTTTCTGATTTAAAACAATGCTGAACAATCCACTTCAGAAATTTCCTAGGATTAGAAGGTAAATTCCCTGCCCTCTGGAATCCAGTTTTATGCCTGGATTTTAGACTTTTGCCCAAGCTGTGTTCTGGCATGTTTTATTTCCTAGTTCCTCAAAGACTGCTGGTAGTACTTCATGATCACATATACAGGTTCTCACTAACCTTAGGATGCTTTTTTTTTTTAATCTGAGCCTATAAACTAGAAATTCTTTCAAAATACAGGTTTGGGGTGTTTTTTTTTTTTTTTTGTAATTTCACACTTACTTCCACTGCCAGTGTAACTAGGGTGACACTTTAATTTTTTTATCCAATTGAAGTTATTTGAGAGTGAAAGGGAGCATTAAGCAATAATTTCACCATAACAAGACATGTAAATGAGACTGTCCCAGACAAACTGGAATAGATGATCACCCTGTGACTAAGTGTGTGTATCAGTTGCTCAGTCCCACTGTTTGTGATGCATGGACTGCAGCCTGCCAGGCTCCTCTGTCCATGGGATTTCCCAGGCAAGAATACTGGAGTGGGTTGCCATTTCCTTCTCCAGGGGATCTTCCCGACCCCAGGATCAAAGCTGGGTCTCCCACATAGGAGGCAGGTTCTTTATAGTCTGAGCCACACCTTTTCATGTTTGGGTATCATTCTTAATTGAGATTAAGATTTACTTTCTATCAAGCATCTGTCATCATTATACCACTTCTTAGTAACTAAGCCATTTTAAAAAGTTATTTTTAAGATTCATCTGGAAAAAGGAATGGCTACCCACTCAGTATTCTTGTCTAGGGAATTCCATTGACAAAGGAGCCTGGCAGGATCATAAAGAGTGTTAGACATGACTGAGCAACTAACATTTCCACTTTCCACTCATTTTAGGTGTCTCCCTAACGCTATTCACGTTAATTTTTCATTAATGTGCCTTTCCTTTAAACTCCAGGGAAAAATAATAATAGTTACAACAATAACAGTAACAACTAACATTTGTAGTTACTACGAGCCAGGCTCCATTTAGGCACTCGATACGTATAAATGTTAAAATCTTCATAATTACCCTGTAAGATGGGTAAGTTACCAACAGGGAGTTGGGGATGCAAGGAGGGGATCACTAAGGAAGTCCTGAATTGTTGACCCCCACCCTAACCCAGAAAAAAGGGAGCAATCTGTTACACACAATAAAACCTAGAAAGGAAAGAAAAGGAACTAAGACTAAGTAAGTGAGGAGCACTTCATTCCTCTTCATTCCTATGAACTGAGAGGCATGATTCTGAGTATTAGAAATTTTGGTTCAAATCCTGTCAAATGCCTACTTCCTAACTTGAACCTTGCCCTTACCTAATTCCAATCTCTGCTTGCCAGACAGAGCAATTAAATTCCTGCCACTATTCTTTTTCAATACACCATCAGATATAAATTCTTGGGTTCCTACTATTCTGACACCACTAATTCTATGGTAAAACAGAAAATAACCCAATTCTCCCACATCATTCCTTCAGTGATTTATATCTTTATATCTTCTCTCTTCCAACTCATGACTGTTAATTGGAAAAAGAGAAATACCTTTACCTCCAAATTCTGAAATTTTCAGTTGATGATATCCAAGTCCCAGAGATGTTTTCCAGATTTCTTCTGTTGCATCATTCATTCCTACGTTAATATACAAAAGTGAGGGCTGAGCAAAGGCTTAGTATGTCTTAGAAAGCTTTTTAACATTTCAATACACATCTCTATAAACAGCGAAACACACATGCCATGACCTCATTACTCATCATCAAGAAGTCACTAACAGGGGTATAGCTTCTTTTTCCCTTCTCATTGCTGTACTTCGTGTTGTAAATAAAATACTCTAAGAAGCAGATGATACAGTCCCTGCCCTGTAAGAAGCTAGCATTCTAGTTGGAGAGATCACACTGCCACCACAAATGAAAGAATTTTATACCTATTAAGTTATAAAACACTGCAGAATTAGCCCCAAGTGAAAAGGAAAGCCAAATGAATTGCAGTTACCAAGAAATATTCACATAGAGAAGGGAAACTGGGCCATGAAGGTCTTGGACACTAAAAGGCAAAAGTAAATTTCATGACTATTTTCTCAGTGGGTTTTCAATAAATATTTATGGAATGAATAACAGGATAGGAAGAAAGCAGACATTCTGTGTCAAGCAGGGGGTCTCACAACAGAGGCAAGAAAGCACAAATCATTTCTTACACATGGGAAAGGAAAGCAAATATGCTGAATGTACCAAGAGCCCAGGCAAAAGTGACTTTTATTACTAACTTCTCTGGCAACGAAGGCAAAGCAAAGAACTTAGAGGGTTATAACAGTCTTATCTGATACAAAGTATCCATTTAAACAAATAATTATTAAATGTATATATTAATTACATACACACACATGTATAAAAACTACCCTGGTCTGTATACTCATCTACCAGCTTCATCACTCACATTTAACTCCTTTGTTTCTCTAAGCACACTATACTTGTTCATGTTTTGAACCCTTTGTACTTGCAATTCCTTTGCCACTTGAAAGCTTACAAATCCAGTCTTCAGTCAGGCATATTCTCCTTTGGAGCCCTGCTCAAACACCCCATGTTCTACAAAGTCTTCCCCTTCTTTTCCAGGCAGAACAAGTCATTCCATTCTCTGTATCTTCATACTTTGCTCTCCTTTTTTAGGGTACTCACCATGTTTCATGGTGATTTACTTGTTTTGAGTGTTTGAATTCATTAGCCTGAATGGTTTATAAGGGTAGATTCTATAGGTCTAATATTTTTCTACATATGGCACTGGCACCCAACATACAACAGGCATTCAGTTAAATGTTTGTTGAATAAGTGAATTTATTGCATGTTTCCTTATATAAGCACCACTCAGAAACACAGTAAGTGAATTCAGGAGGCTTTACAGAATTGTAGAAATTCTCTGTTGGGCCTTTTCTTGAGCTGACCCTTGCTAACACCAAAGGTTTTAATAATAAAATGGAAGACATCATTGGGGGGATTAATTAATGAAACCCAGGTAAACATCTTTTTTAGTGATTAACCAATCTCTAGCACTTGAGAAATGTACTCTTGAGCGCTTTCCTCAAATATTGATCAGTCAAGTTTCTCACATGAGCTTGACAATAGTCAGTTCTAATCTGAAGTATCTATGCTGCTAAATTAAAATCCTCATGGTTTTGGCTATCCAATGCACAGGTGGCAAGACTGACATTGTTTGAAGGTTAAGAAATTGAATATACTTTCTTCTTGGTGGGGGGACAAAAGATTTCTTCTCTTCAGGAAACAACTTTTAGGCCTGTTCAAAAGCTTAAAACTCAGCTGGTTAGTTTTGTAAAATGTAATGTTAGAGAAATTAGTCTGGAAAAACTGTAAACATAGTTTATAACCATTTTCTCCCTTCACCATAGAAAAATCTTAAAATCATTCTTATAGAATGTCTGGTTTTCAGAGCACTGGCATATGCTAAGTAGTGAGTCTGAAGAGACAAGCTGGGGCCAAAATATTGAAGGGAAAAACTTGATCGGCTATTCAATAGGAGCTGCTGAAAATATCTCAGCAAAAAATAAAAGATGACTTTTGTGGCAGTGATGTGAGGAATGGTCTAAAGTTGGGGAGGATGAGGTAGGGGATGTGAGGTAATATAGTCTTTTACGAGAGTGATGGCTATGAATAGATATAAGAAATGAAAAAAACTAATATTCAAACAGTTGACAAGACCCAGGAGGAGGCTAAATATAAAGAATGGACAATGTTAGGTTGGGGGAATCCCTGGCCAGAGAATGGGAGAAAGCAGCCACCCTGAGTAAAAGCTTACAATAGACAAAGACAAAACTAAAACCCTGACCTGATTCCCCAGTAAATTCTCTTTCCACTAGAGCTGTTGACTGATTTGGAATGTTAATGTTGGTCTGAAAGACCACAAACTTCAGCAAGCAACTTGATATGGCATAACAGAAACTCCGTTAAATTATTTGAGGACTTTTTTTCTTGGACCATGGTTATAATTCTAACTTTTGTGTTCAGTAGCTTTAACCTTGGGGAAATCACTTGCCTTTGACACCTTTCATGTTTTAAAATAAACTTATTTTTGTTAATATTGCATAGATGTTTTTCTTGTCTATACCAATAATTTCTGAGGGCAGTAATATAGATAATATATGGATCTTTTACCACTGACTGTTTATAATACCCAAGAAGTGTCTTTGTAAAATGGTGTCAAATTAATCAGTATAAATAGTAAGAAACTCCTGTTAGAAACATGACATGTTGATAAAAACACAAACAAAACCTGAACTGTTTACATTATTTTAGGCTAGTGGGGAAGCTTCCCTATTTTTTATTAGGCTTCTCACTAATTAAAGTTTCGAGTACTAATAGCCACCACCATGTCATACTTCATCACAAGAGAAGAAAATGCCGTTTTACAGAAGAACCATTTCCCCAAGTTCTTTTTCATCCTTCTTCTCAGAGTTTTGAGTGGCAGCCATGAGGGCAAAGGGGACCCTGAGAACAAAGAATGGCTTGGTTTGGCTTCTGTGACTTTCACTGGAGAAAAATGTTGTACACAATTGTTTATATTTAAGTTTCCACAGCCTCTTGTGATTCATAGATACTTCAGTCCTTACTCCTGTGAAAATTACTTATGGCACTTATGCAGCCCACAGAAGATGGTTTTTGGATTCACAGAATTCTCCCTATACAGCACTCAGTTTCAGTATAACCTAAAATTCTTGCTCCTGGAACTCTGGCCAACACACCCATCTTCTGGGGCTTCTTAGGTTATTGGCTCCTGCACAGGTGGGTAGAAGAGCTAAATCAGCACAAGAAAAGCAAAACTAAGGAAAGAAGACATCATAAGGATAAAGGAGCATAATCTGTGACTATTAATAAACAGTGAGGTCGCTTTTTTACATGATTTGTAAAATGTCTTTAAAGCCAATTCCAAAAGAAAAGTTTCAAATATATTCTAAGTAATACTAGCATCACTACAGTAAGTACATGGCCTCCCAAGGGTACCATGGTAAAGGATAATAACTTGACTCTATGAGTTATAATTGTTTTAAAACACTACTTCAGAGTTTACTTTAAAATTCAATATAAAAAACACTGCTTAAGTGATGACGATGACCCACAAAGATAAGGAAATATGTAGGATATGTGTGGGATGGAAACACTTTTATAGTCTAAGGGCCAGATTCAGCACTATGTACTTCTGCATTGCATGTGTGTGTGTCAGTCGCTCAGTTGTGTCCAACTCTTCGTGACCCTAAGGACTGCAGCCTCACCTGGCTCCTCTATCCATGGAATTCTCCAGGCAAGAATATTGGAATGGGTTCAGTTCAGTTCAGTCGTTCAGTCGTGTCCGACTCTTTGTGACCCCATGAATCGCAGCACGCCAGGCCTCCCTGTCCATCGCCAACTCCCGGAGTTCACTCAGACTCACTTCCATTGAGTCCGTGATGCCATCCAGCCATCTCATCCTCGGTCGTCCCTTCTCCTCCTGCCCCCAATCCCTCCCAGCATCAGGGTCTTTTCCAATGAGTCAACTCTTCGCATAAGGTGCCCAAAGTACTGGAGCTTCAGTTTTAGCATCATTCCTTCCAAAGAAATCCCAGGGTTGATCTCCCTCAGAATGGACTGGTTGGATCTCCTTGCAGTCCAAGGGACTCTCAAGAGTCTTCTCCAACACCACAGTTCAAAAGCATCAATTCTTCTGCACTCAGCCTTCTTCACAGTCCAACTCTCACATCCATACATGACCACAGGAAAAACCACAGCCTTGACTAGACGGACCTTAGTCAGCAAAGCAATGTCTCTGCTTTTGAATATACTATCTAGGTTGGTCATAACTTTTCTTCCAAGGAGTAAGCGCCTTTTGATTTCATGGCTGCAGGGGATCTTCCCGACCCAGGAATCGAACCCTGGTCTCCTACACTGAAGGCAAATTCTTTACTGTCCGAATCATTAAAAACTCTGAGGTTGCTGGACATTTGGTGATGAAAAAGAAGATTTTAAGAAAAATGTAAATGAATGGCACATGTAATTTCAAACCAAGCCTACCTTACAGAATATATGGGTGTTGGGGTGAAGCAATGGCTAGCCCATCACAATTTTATATACAGAAGCAGCACAGTATGAGAGTACAGAAGTTTTTGTGGTTCAACAGAACTAGTTTACATCCTGGCTTCACCTTTTTGCAGTTGAATAACCATCTGCAAATTATTTAGTTTCTCTGAGACCCAGTTTCCTTACCTATAAAATGCCTAGTGAAGTGCCTGACCAACAGAAAATATTCCATAAGTATCAGTTCCTCTACAAGGGTTTTGCTGTTTTTTTTTAAGAAACTAAATGTCAACACCTACTGGTAGATTATGAAATCAATTTCATAGGTTACAACTAGCATATTTTAAAACCCAAAACAACAAAAAACAAAGTACACTGAACATAAAGTATTGTTCCATGATGCATATGCTGAGTTTTGATATAAATGCTTTTTTTTTTTTTACTATAGATACAACCAAAAAGTTTCAGTCTCTGCTCTACAGAGAAATTCTCAGGTTATTATATCAGTGCTGTAGGAATGCTGCCTGTAACCAAATAAGCCTCAGTAAATTTTAAGAACTTAAAACGTTCCTTACTTCTAACTTGCTGCAGTAAAAATAACACATGAATCATATAGAAGATAAATTTAATCTGATACTACAGGACATTAAATTCAATTTTAAGACTGGTTTCTGTGTCATACTGACTAATTTATATTTCTAACACATTACAGTTTATAAGTATATCATTCATAGTTGATTAAACACTTATACAAATTTCTACAAAAATTTGGCTATTAGGCTCTCTTAATGAGGAAATCAGATACAATTTCTAAATAATTTTGAGTTATAAAACTTTAAAAAAGGACTGTAACTTACCTAAGCATAAAATATTACTCTAGCTAGAGTAATATTCCCATCCTGATGAGCAGTTAAAAAAAAAAAAATTCAAGGCCTATATGAGCACATACATTGATGGCCCACACTAACTCAGTTAAAAGGAAAGATCCCAAAACAAAATGTGAGGGTCAAAAATAGGCCTCTTTCCTCCACCAGGTCTTGAGTAAAAATCAGCCTGACAGTATAATGAATCACTAGTGCTGTTAAGATGGTGAGCTAGCCAATTTTAGATTGGCAGAATAGGAATAATATGCAGTGATGAAGACTGGGCTATGCTGAAGGGTAGAATACTAGAAATTACAGTTTTCAGCAGTTTAGCTGAATCTTGATGTGACTATATCTTAAATTTATAATTTTAGCTGACAGGATCAGAATGGCTATTATTAGAACCCATGGGATTGAAGTATAGGAATTGTTTTAAATTAGCACCCTGGGCAATTCTGATCCTCATTCTGGCTTGAACATCCTGTGTTAAAGGGACAGCAAGGATCAGAAAACATAAAAAGGTGGAGCTCAAAAGTAATTATCCCAACCTCACAGGTATCTAATATCAAATACTGGATCAGAATCTGATGCTTATTCAAAGTACTCCCTTCCGGTATTATACTAAAGATACAAGTCAGCAGGGACCAATATGTTTTCCAGTTATTCAATAACGATAAGAAATGGTGTGTTGCCTCATTGGAATTCATTGGTGAGAAGCAAAAAGTAAGAAAGAGAAAGGTCTCTTTAGATTAGACATACAGGTAAAAGGCAGCAATCAATAAAAGTTATTAAGAGTAAACTCAGCAAGAGAGAAGTGATAAACCATTCAACCACCTGATGAATCCATCTGGTTCCTGAGCAGAGAGCTCACATCTTTTATGGTATAGGTGCCCTTTCCTCTGTCCTCAGAAAAGAATAAAGAACAAGGCAAAAAGTGGTTCCTTTCTACTTCAGATGAGTTGAGGGTATAGGATGAGGCTGCCCATAGTCTTAAATTCTTTTTTCCTAAATTTAAAATTTCCCTGCTATTTGAGACAGACATTGGGTTGGGCTGGGTCATGCTTGCTATCAATGTCAAGTGTTGAAGTTAGCACCACAAATCCTCCACCAGGACTGAGTCTTGGCACCAGGCCTTGTCCATCATCAATCTTGAATGTGAGAAAAGGCAAGCATGAATGCTATTCTTGGGAAGAAATGCAGCTGTACAAAGTGAAGGAAAGCACAGGAGATAGTAAAACCTAGGGAAAAGGATGGTAGTAATGGAAGTGAGGTAGAAAGCTAGTTTTTAGCTCCTCCAATTGCCAGCTGAAAAGACAGAAATAGGGTCAAAGACTCACTGCACGGCAAGTACATGAGCCCCTTGAAATTGTAAGATGCCCCAAGAAATGATCTGGTTATCCCCTCCTTGCTTATTTTTTAGCCCAAACTCTAACAGTGTTTAGAGATCAACACCTCACTCTATAATACAAAAAAGAAAAAACAGACTATGATAAAAGTCTTCATTACACATGGTAGAATTCATCCCATAAGTCAGAGAACTTTTCAAAATTATGGAAAGGCAGAGGGGACTAGATATCTGAGGTGTTAAGAGATAGGCTGACTTGAGACTCTGTGTTCTTTATTTACAGAGAGCAGAAGAAAGATTTCAGAGAAGCAGCTAGTGTCACAAATTAAGAGATATCTGAAGGAGAAATTGGGCCTTTTTTTTCCATTTTCTTACAATATTTGTTTCCTTTACTGGGAAATAGTGTTAGACCAAACGGCAATAGGGCTCACCAAATGGACACCATTATGTAGTTCACTTGGGCCCCTTGCTAGATCCTGATTTCCCTACTTGATGTGAAAAGCTCCTGAACTTCCATTCTTTTCTCTGCTAAACTGTCTAAATAATGTATATTTAGGAGTTAAAGAAGCATATTTACAATATGTTTAGCCTTGGAGTCTCCAAGTTAGGGTCATGGAAGAAACTATTCTGAAAACGGTCCTTCCATAACCCAACATGTCCACAGATCACAAGTCCTGATCAAAGTTATAGGTTCAGTTTTCACATTTCCAAGTAGAAAATCTGCTCCCTGGCAGTTCTTTAACTTTACCTGACAAATATTGTACACCCTCAGTCCAGGCTCCTCAATTTCTCACGTCCCCATTAATACCACAGCAAACAACAAAATATATCCTCTTATCACAGTTCAATTCCACTTGAGCATCTACAGCCACTATTTGGATATAATCATGTTCTGAAAGCTGACTGGGTGTCCAACAGCAGCGAAGCTCGTCATTAGGATAGACATGTTGGCACCAATTATACTGAAGTTTGGTTTTTAACTACATTTTTTGTCAGTTTGGCTGGGGAGATCTGGACAGCTGGAAGTGAGCTTCTCCATCATTTTCTGTTTCCTTCTTTGTATCAATTTTCCACCTGTGAAGCCCAACACCCCACCACCAAGTGCAGCTGCAATTCCTGCCACTTTGAAGCCTGCAAGGAGGCCAATCGGACCCCCCACCACTCCTCCGATGAGTGCACCTGCCACAGGCAGAGCTGCCAGCTTGTATTTTGCAGGCTGTAAAAAAAAAAAAAAAATTCAATTTAGAAATTGAGTTGAGAATATCTCCCTGTGGTGATATGCATTTTCCTCTCATTAATCCTGGCAATGCTCTTTAACTCGTGGTACATAATTAACCTTAGAGATTGTTCTGGGGTTGGGGGAGGGGAGAAAGTATTCCACAGGTACTCTAATTGCTCCAGATCTCAAAACTTAGAGAAATGAGCTACAAAGAGTGGACTGCTACAGATTGATTTTACTTGCAAAACAGTCAATCCACTAACTATCTAGCTAGCTTATTTAAACAGTTTCAGTAGCCACAGATACTCCCAAAGCTTTTATGTTGCACACAGATTACTCCATGCTATGTACCTGGGGTTAAAAGCCACGTTCTATGGGAAATAGATGGACCCACACCATGTGTGCTGTCATGTCCCTAAACTTTGGCCCCTGCTGGATTCTGGCAACCCTCTCTACTCCTCTCCTGAACTCCTGAAAATATTCTTTTGTAACACCAACTGCCATATAGCAGGGCTCCAGTTTACTCTCTCTGAAAAAATTTCTCTCCCAACAGAAGGAATCTTAGAGTAGAATATTACAACAACCATTGATTTCCTGCACTACCTATGTGTCATTTCTTCCTTATTTTCTTAATTGCTAGTTCCCTCAACATTAAAGAGAACAGATCAATTGGGTTAATACTAGGGATTCCTGAGAGCCAGAGTACCATTGATTTGTCAGCAGGAGCAGAATCTTACCTTCCTCAAGTTTTTGGTTCCCTCTTCAACATTCACAGCAGCACTGTTGACATGGTCTTCAATGCTGTCAATCTTCTCCTGCTGAGACTAGATGCAAAGGAATTATGAGTGAACGTTCCTGCTGGGGAGCAGCAGTCAGCCAATACACACTACTTTAATTCCTGTAATCAGAGCCCTGGGTACTGCAGCCTTGCAGTCTTAATAGCAGTTCATTAATAGCATCTGATAAACCATGTTGAAAGTACAAATTCACTTGTATGAAAAAAAGAGGGTGACTTAATTATTAGACAAGAAAAGGGTGGCACCTTTATAGGAAAAAGCATCTCACACTAAAATGCATTCTAACATACAAACATATTATTCTCCAAATGAATCACTTTCCAGCAGGAAAAACATCCAAATAAGCATTTACACGTCATGTGAGGTTTGATGGAAAAAAAACAAAATCAAACCAACAGCCTTTCTAACTTATCTTTTTTGAAGATTCAGTTTAAAACAGACAAATCTCTCTCAGGAGGTAAATGCCCTTGATCCAATAAACACAAGTTATTATGTTTTAGGAGTAAAATATAATATGGCTTGATCTGCCATAAAATTGTTCCATTTGTGATATGCACTAGGGAGCAGTGAATGAACTTATTGTCCCATGTTTTACACCTGTATACTTCAGTACATTTAAAAATCATGAGAAATTAAAATGCTTCAGATCAAACATATTAATAAAGCCTTCTACATAAAATGGCAACACCTGTGCTAACACAACAGAAACACGGAATCTCTGGGTGGAAGTGCAATTTTCCCCTCAGCTATGTGAAACTCCACTATACCACTTCTGATGAGTGGCCCCTGAATCTCAGCTCAAATATCTCCAGTGACAAGAACTCACTACCTTACAGAGAAACATATTCCCATTTTTAGAAAACTGTATTTATATGGAATTTACATATATAACCATTCTTAGGGCATATCCTTTGATTAGTTCTCACACAGGTATAAACCTGTGTAAGCACAATCACATCAACATATAGACTGTTTACTTTTGAGGGTTTTTTTTTAATTCACAGAAAAAAGAGAATCCCTCTTCGACCCCAGGTAAATGCCAAAGTAGACTCCATTCAGAGCTCAACTGGACCCTATTTGTCCACTGCGATCTTGGCTCTTTATGCTGGGCCAAACTATACACACACAACTTTATTCTACTACAGGACACCAAGCCCCGAACAATAAAGCCTCCTCACCCCTATCTACCAACCTTCCCTTTTGCTTCTGATTTACTTATGTTTGCTTTCATTGACCTAGGCATCCCAAATCTGACAACCATCAGCTTAACACTGGCACCTCATATTGTTCTCAACATCCCTTTAACAATTATTTAAACCATTTATGAAGATCACTGTGTTTTCTCAAACTAGAGTAATGAATAGACTTTTCCTTTTTAAAGGAAAACAATTCTCCAAAGAATCTAAGAATATGTTTATGGATTTAACACTGACAGGTTTCCTTACCTGCCTGAAAAAAAAAAAAACAGAATCTTAATAAGCAGTTATAAGAGCACCTAAGATTCTGGGGGGAAATGTGATTTATTAAGTTAATATTTGTCAAGCAGAATGCAATTTGGGCATTTGAAGTCAAAACTATGAAGAATTGTTTTCCCCTCGTTGGTAGTTGTACAGTTTTATTAATGTGCCTGGAAAGTACAGGTTTAAGAAACTAATGCCAAAATTCCAGGTATGTTCCTTTATTATTCTCTCTCTAAATTCCAGCCAGCTTTCAAAGCCAGCTTTAGTCTTAGATCCCAACCAACTAAGCTATCTTGGTTCTGAGCTCCAAAGATAGAGAATATATTCACCTTAATTACATGCATTCATATACACAGAAAAGCCCAGAAACAAGCACATAAACACTATGATACACAGAGTCTACTGGCCTAGAGTAGGCAATATGCAGGGTGGGTAAGTATGGTGTTGACATTAGGGGATTCCAGTAATAGGAAAGCGACTATAGGAACTACAGTACTAAAATGTCTAAAGGTATTGGTGGTGGCAAAAGTGTAATTCTAAGCAAAGAGGGAATCAAACAGGGAGGGACAAAGGCAAGAATGCAGTGGGTCAGGGTAGGGAATGGTGTGTGTGTGTCAGTCACTTAGTTGTGTCCTACTCTTTGTAACCCATGAACTATAGCCTGCCGGGTTCCTCTGTCCCTGGAATTCTCCAGGCAAGAATACTGGAGTGGATTGGCATTTCCAGGGAAAGAGTAGAAACAATGTCAGACTTTATTTTGGGGGGCTCCAAAATCACTGCAGATGGTGACTGCAGCCATGAAATTAAAAGACGCTTACTCCTTGGAAGAAAAGTTATGACCAACCTAGATAGTATATTCAAAAGCAGAGACATTACTTTGCCGACTAAGGTCCGTCTAGTCAAGGCTATGGTTTTTCCTGTGGTCATGTATGGATGTGAGAGTTGGACTGTGAAGAAGGCTGAGCACAGAAGAATTGATGCTTTTGAACTGTGGTGTTGGAGAAGACTCTTGAGAGTCCCTTGGACTGCAAGGAGATCCAACCAGTCCATTCTGAGGGAGATCAACCCTGGGATTTCTTTGGAAGGAATGATGCTAAAACTGAAGCTCCAGTACTTTGGNTACTTTGCCGACTAAGGTCCGTCTAGTCAAGGCTATGGTTTTTCCTGTGGTCATGTATGGATGTGAGAGTTGGACTGTGAAGAAGGCTGAGAACTGAAGAGTTGATGCTTTTGAACTGTGGTGTTGGAGAAGACTCTTGAGAGTCCCTTGGACTGCAAGGAGATCCAACCAGTCCGTTCTGAAGGAGATCAACCCTGGGATTTCTTTGGAAGGAATGATGCTAAAGCTGAAGCTCCAGTACTTTGGCCACCTCATGCGAAGAGTTGACTCATTGGAAAAGACTCTGATGCTGGGAGGGATTGAGGGCAGGAGGAGAAGGGGACGACCAAGGATGAGATGGCTGGATGGCATCACTGACTCGATGGACATGAGTCTGAGTGAACTCCGGGAGTTGGTGATGGACAGGGAGGCCTGGCATGCTGCCATTCATGGGGTCGCAAAGAGTCGGGCACAACTGAGCGACTGAATTGAACTCAACTGAATATTCCACTACACACACACACACACACACACACACACACACACCACATCTTCTCTATCTATTTAATCTGTCCATGGACGTTTAGGTTGCTTCCAGGTCTTGGCTGTTGTAAACAGAGCTGTGATGAACATTGAGGTGTGTGTATATTTTAAAAGTACAGTCTTCTCCAGATATATGCCCAGAAGTGGGACTGGCACATGGTAGTTTTAATAAGCAAGGGAACTTACTTGTGAGAGTTGTCTTGGGCAGCCACAAGACAAGTAGATTTCTGCACCTGCTAACCAGAATCTTAGAAGTTTCTATAGAAGACCTCACTGGGTTCAGTCACCTGTACTGCCCATGTTGGCTCATCATCCCATTAACACCTCAAGCTGTGTCCTTGGGGCAGCTTTTGGGGATAAGGAGTCCAGTTGAGGATGCACATGCCAAGGACAGGTTAGTGGAAGAGGAGTCTCCAACTGCCTGGGTCCCGCTCATGGGTCAAACTATAGTCAAGTCTCCTCGATGACCTCCCCAAATAAACAGCTGGGTAAAAGCCAAGGAGATGAGAAGTATAGACACAAGAGCTATGAGCTCGAATTTTTCAAAGAGAAATGCTACGCTCAGTGTCTTGAGGAAAATAATGGAAATTATTGAGCAGGAAAGAGTGAAAATACATTTCATGTAGAAAAGTATTTAAGCAAAATTATAAAGGAAACAATTAGCAACACATCTCAAGGATTGATGAAAGTGGTTCAATTGAAGGAAGCAGATGAATCATTTATCATAATAGTGAAAGATCACTTTGGACAAATGCAGCTGAGAACTATTAATTGAGTATGATTTAATGGGAATCTTTAAAGAGAAACCTCAATATAAAAGAGTCAAAAATAACTAAGACGCCTTAACAACAACCACAACAAAATGAAATTATATTAAAAAATTAAATAAACGTGTAAAATGACCAGAACAAGAAAGCCAAGTATTCACCCAGGTGTATGTGTTTGATGGGTTTGTTTGAGGGGAGTAGCTAGAGCAATTGAAAAGAATCCTTGCATCCTGAGGGCTTAGTTCTATGGTGAATGTGGTGAATAAAGAAAGCCAAAGGATAATTAAGAATCGTGGTCTAGTGGCATGAAAAAAATTGGAGAAAGGCAATACTGTTCATGTGTAGGGAAGAGCCGATGGAACAGGTTTCCTTAGGAAAGGAAGATCACCGGTTTAGGTTTCTATGTTACATGTTAGCGATATATCATTTCCCTGTGGAAACAGAAGACTTCAAAAATGAAGTGAAAAGATTTTGAGAGATCTAGTCATCCACGGGAGGGTAGCTTTGAAACTTGAAGAGTTAGTTTCTCTAAGTAGGATGAATCGCTGAGGAAAAAGACAAAAAGACTAAGTCCTGGGTGTTACTGTTCAAATTCAGGAGAGAAAAAAAGAGGAACAAAGTTTTCTCGCACTTGTAGAGTAAAAGCAACCAGTGACAGAGAAATTATATAACAGAGTATGATTTATTCTAGAAAGAGAGTCTGTAATATAAAGAAAAGATTTAAGGATGCACTGAGATGCCCAAAGCACATTAATGATTTCTGAACTTGCAGTTTAGTCCAGAAGTTTACACTATATAGGGCATAAGATTGATGCCTCCAACAAGTGGCGGAGAAGTTTCTGTGTTATTCTGCCAAAAGCTTTCAGTAATTGAAAGCTATCCTAGTCTTAACAGGAGGGTACACCTGGAAATGCAAATATAATGAAAGGACTATGCTCCTAATGTAACCAAACTGCCAGATGACACCTATTTGTGTTAATATTACAGTTGCACACTAATAGGTTATGTCTTCCGAGGCCTGAAGAGTCTTGCAAGAAATATGAAAGAAGGCAGATGAGAGAGAAAGAAGGAAAGAGGGAGGGTACATGTCTTGAACTAGAGAGCCATCAGAAAAGGAGGCGTGGTTTATCAGCCAGTCCCCCAAGTGGACTTGGAGGAGGGGTTAAAGGGATCTGACCCCGCCCCTATGGGTGCACTGCTTTAATGTCACGCTCTAGACAGACTCGGGCAGAAACCTTGAGGAGAAAGAACACTGTCTCGTACAGAGAGTAGAAAAGATGACGGCAGCGCAGTTACCCTTTGGGGCAAGTCTCTTCCAGGCTCACGATCCATCGCTCCACCACTGCTCTCTGTTCCTGGAAAGTGATATGCAGAAAGTCTAGGTAATTTACAGAAGAAAATGTCACTTTGAAAAGAAACAGTTTGAGTCATGGCATGCATATAGACTGCAAAAGGTCAGTTTTCATTCCAATTCAAAAGAAAGGAAATGCCAAAGCATGTTGAAACTACCATAGAATTGGCCTCAGTTCACATGCGAGCAAGGTCATGCTCAAATCCTTCCAGCCAGGCCTCAACGGCACTTGAATTGAGAACTTCCAGATGTACAAGCTGGATTTAGAAAAAGTCAGAGATTAAACTGCCAACACCCATTGGATCATAAGAAAATAAAGGGAATTCCAGAAAAATATCAACTCCTGCTTCATTGACTATGCTAAAGCTTTTGACTGTGTGGATCGTAACAAACTGGAAAATTCTTTAAGAGATGAGAATATCAGACCACCTTACCTGCCTCCTTAGAACCTGTATGCATATCAAGAGACAGCAGTTACAACCAGACATAGGACAATGGATTGGTACCAAATTGGGAAAGGCTATATATTGTCTATATATTGTCACCCTGCTTGTTTAACTTCTATGCAGAGTACATCATGCAAAATTCCAGTCTGGATGATTCACAGGATGGAATTAAGACTGCTGGGACAAATTTCAGCAACCTCAGTTATGCAGATGATGCCACTCTAGTGGCAGAAAATGAAGAAGAACTAAAGAGCCTCTTAATGAAGGTGATAGAGGAGAGTGAACAAGCTGGCTTAAAACTCCACATTCAAAAAACTAAGATCATGGCATCTGGTCCTTTAACTTCATGGCAAATAGAAGGGGAAAAAAATAGTAGTGACAGCTTTTACTTTCTTGGGCTCCAAAATCACTGACAATGGTGACTGCAGCCACAAAATTAAAAGACTTTTTCTTCTTGGAAGAAAAGCCATGACAAACCTAGACAACATATTAAAAAGCAGAGATATTACTTTGCAACAAAGGTCTTTTAGTCAAAGCCATGATTTTTCCAGTAGTCATGTACAGATGTGAGAATTGGACCATAAAGAAGGCTGAGCATCAAAGAACTGATGCTTCAAAATGTGTTGCTGGAGAAAAGTCTTGAGAATCCCTTGTCCTGCAAGGAGAACCTGTTGATCCTACAGGAAATCAACCCTGATTCACATTGGAAGGACTGATGCTGAAACTGAAGCTCCGATACTTTGGTCCCCTGATGCAAAGAGCCAACTCGTTGGAGAATACCCTGATGCTGGGGAAGTTTGAAGGCAGGAGGAGAAAGGGGTGATAGAGGATGAGATGATTGGATGGCATCACCGACTCAATGGGCATGAGTTTGAGCAAACTCGTGGAGATAGTGAAGGGCTGGGAAGTCTGGCATGCTGCAGTCCATGGGATTGCAAAGAGTCAGACATGACTTAGCAACTGAACAATAACAACAACAGACAGACAGACATAAATAGCACATATACAACCCTTCCTGTAAGACCTTGCTTAGTTTAATGAGATTTAATTTTCACCATTGTCTGTACTTCATTTTCTTTAAGTTGGTAGCCGATTAAAAATGTGAACCAATATTATCCAAGGTTTGGAAATTAGACCGGCCATTTATTTCCAAGGCTGTATTTTTTTAATTTAGCTTCCCCCTCGTGTCTGAGGTTGGGTGCAGAATGGAGTGGATGTAAAGACAAAGAAAAGATGAAAACTTATAAATGAGAGGTTGACAGTCAAATCAGGATTAATTTTTAAAGGCTCAAATGTCCTTGATAACCTTGTCTGTTATGAGTTTAGATAGAAAAACCCTGGCAAGGCTCTAGGCAGGCATTGGACTATAGCCTTATGAATTTAATGGATAAATATCCAGTATAACATCAAATACCTTCACGGACAATTGGTTAGCATTTTTTATATAATAGCAAAAGTTTCTGCCAACAAAAGGAGTTTGTGTTCTGATAATAAGTACTTTAAAAGTTTTTTTGTGATAATTTGAACTCTCATGCAATTTTATATTTGTGTGTTAATCGCTCAGTTGTGTCTGACTCTTTGCAACCCTGTGGACTGTAGCCTGCTGGGCTCCTCAGTCCATGGTATTCTCCAGGCAAGAATACTGGAGTGGGTTGCCATTTCCTTCTCCATCATGCAATTTTAGTTTTCCTGAAAAAAATTTCCTCAGCAGATAGTATACAATTACAAGCAAGGGGTAACTGATCAATTCATGAAAACAATAGTAGAGTCCAGGAAGTTAATTAGAACAAGAATATTTGTTCAAAAATATATCAATCCCCAAAAGTTGACTCTATGCCAAAGAAGAAGAGACAAGGATACGCCCAAATAATTGTTATTTCCTGTTTCAAGTTTTATCAGCTGTCTGCTTCAGTTACACGTGTCATAACTGACTCCAGGTGTAAGAAAGATCTACAGAAAATTGAAAGAGGTGGACATCAATTCCTACAGGTCAATGATTTTGAAGTGCATCAAGCATTTAAAGCAAGGAAAGGCAGATACAGTGGACATCCCCCAAGGGAAAACAATACCTTTCCTAGGATAATACATTACACATTGGTCCTGGTGAAGTGTTACAGAGAATCAGCCTGTCCTTCAGCAATCGGATTAGGTTATCCATCAGGCTGACTTGGGCACTTATAGTTTAAATCAGGAAAGAATAGATAGTTGTCCTAAATTTTGTGTGCTCCTAAGGGGAAAAATAATTGAAAGCAGAAATTAAGGCTACTTATTGACCAAGTGAGATCATTGAATAACATTAAGCTTGGCATTATTCAATTTATCTCTCCCTTGTCTGGTACCTGATAGAGTTATTTCTCTCCTGCTATTTCCTGGCAATCCCAAGAAAATAAATTACAGTCACTCTATCTACTAGTTTTAAAAATGTATTCAATTATTTTTGTATCACTTTTGAGAGCTGTAACACTTGCTAACTTCAGACAAATTGACTGCAGGATTAATGCAATCATTTCTATAGAAAGCATTTCAAAGCTTTAAAATGACAGCATTCTAAAATAAGGTAGTGATTCCCTGACATGGGATACAGCTCCATGAAGAAGTTTTCTACTCTTTGCTCTTTCCTCTGCTTCAAAGGTCACTTTGCATTTGAGTGTGACTCTTCACTCCTTCACCTGAAACAGTCCAGCCACAGTGAGTATCAGGAAATAGAAGGTACTGCCCCAGGAATTGCCACCTAGCACTCTCGCTTGTCTTGCCCTCACCAAGCTGAACGTACCTCTTGTGGAAACTCGGTCAAGTTGTGCTCCATATTTTAAAACAGATTGGTCTAAGAAAATGGTTTCCGTGTTTCAGTCTCCTAGCTGGAGAGTTACTGGATAGGACTCCCTGTTTTAAAAGCTCGAATCATTCAGTCTAAAGCAGAAAAGCCTGAGGAGTAACAATATTTTCAAGCCTGTGGTTGAACCGTGAAGATCTGGCCACACCACCCTAAGCGCTGGCCAAGACATAGACGGTCTAGAAACAAACGCTTCGTGATTTTTTTGGTCAACATCAAAAGAAAGTTAGAGAGAATATTATTCAGTCTTAAAAGGAAATAAATTCTGACACGTTACTACGTGAATGAACCTTGAAGACGTTACATTAAATGAATCAAACCAGACAAATGTTGTTTGATTCCACTTATACAAGGTAGCTGGAGTGGTCAGACTCATAGTAAGAGAAAACAGAATGGTGAGTGTCAGGGTCTGGGGGCACCGGGAGGTGGGAAGTTGCTGTTTAATGAATAGGCGGTTTCATTTTGGGAAGACAAGACAGTTCTAGAGATGGACGTGGTAATGGTCACACAGCAGTGTTAACACCACTGAACTGTGCCCCTAAAAATGGTTACAATGGTGAACTGTGTTATATTTGACCACAGCTTAAAAAAATGAAAGGAAATAAGGAGGAAATACTGGAGAACTATGAGAGGGATGGAATAAAAAGCAAATAGTTCGTTAGTTACTGCTTACTCAGCAATATCCTTAATGCTAAGCTCAAAGCTCCCGGAAACACCCCTGACCCACAGACGCCACTGGCTCTGGCTGGAGGGTAAAGGGAGGCATGGGAGCCCCACTGTGAGGCCCACCCACAAACCCAGCGTTGCTCCGGTCTGCCTAAAAGTGCTGCTGGCCTGACCCAGGCATCCTCTTGCCCTTACCTTTGTCTCTTTGGGTCCCAGCAAAGTAAAGCAGGAAGTCACACCCTGAAAATTGAGACAAGAAATCTGAACCTACCCCAGCAGGCTCCGAGCACCAACTGCTTGGCCTCTTTGGGAAGAAACTAGACCCCATCTAGTCACATGGTCTCGTTTAAAACACAACGCAGCCTGTGTAGGGGTCAGCTGTTTTTCTGTGAACCACACTTTGAAAATCCCCAACTTAATCTACTCATGAAAGGTCAAGGTCGTTCAAGATTTCTTAAGGGAGGATCCCTCATAGAAGGCCACGAATTGCCTTCTGTTTTGCCGATACTAAAATCAGAGGGAATCATTTTGTTTAGAGAAGCGGAGATCTGGGACTGGTATCGGAATGGTGCTTCCGTTTGAAACCATTTATCTGCACTGGAAATGATGATATTCACCCTGGAAGTGCAGGCAGTTATTCTGAAACTGTGAATCTGTTCTGAAGTAGTTAATCTACTAGAGAGCAAGCATAATAGGAATTATCTCTTTGTGTCTAGAAGCTTATCCAGGAGAAACATTAAATGGGCATAAAATATTCACCCAGTTGAACCTAGTCAAGGATGAGCACACAGCCGCTGCCCCCAAACATACAGGGAAACACACCCGCAACACCTACAGCCAAATGCACCAGTCACCTTAGTCCTTCCATACTTGTTGCTCCAGGCTCCCCTGCGATTTCAGGGCACTCCCCTACCCCCACCGCCTTCCACAAATTCACCTCAACTCACAAGTCACGTTTCCACAAGCAAGTGTCAGGGTTTTTTTCAAGATCAAGTGCTATATTTATTGCAATGTTTCTGTGTTTCTCGACAGCTTAGCACTTGTAAAGCTGCTACTGTTTTTATTAGGGTCCTTTTTTTTTAAAATGTGTCACTGATGGAGTGTTTGAGTGCTCAACACCGACCCACGTTTCCCCATAAACTCTGACGTTTCTCTTGTGCAGAGTCTGGTGTTTGTAGGCACATGTTGTAACAGAAGTGGCTCTCTCGGGTAAGCTGATGTCACGAGTTACTCTCTTCTGTTCAGTAATGCAAAGAAAGCGTGGCCTCTCTATTTGTCCACGACTGCTCAGTTTTCTTCATGAGGCTCCCACTTCATAGGTAGCATATAGAATTTTGCGCTCATGAGGTATAACTTATTTAGGCAAGTTATGTCAGTCTGGAAACTGTCCTTCAGAATCCCACACAGAACTTGGCTAAAAATCCTATAATGTTGTCTTTTCTTTCAATCCAATCACTGCATTTCTGATGTATAGCTCGCACTGCCTATCTCCTACGTCTATTCCTGTCTCCTTCTTCCTATACCCCCCCTTGCAGTTAAAAGTGTTTGGTTTCCATTTCTATAGGTTTTGGCTTGGACTTCTCTTACATGTAATGTTTCTTCCTGAGGCAACAGCCTCATGGTTCAGGCAGATTAGCTGAAGCACTAACTTCTTTAGGCGATGGAAGAACCTAAGGTTGGGTCTACAGGGAGTTTCTTGATGTTTACTAAGGAAGAGTAAAGGAATAGAAATTCTTTTATCTCTCAACAAAGCCTGGCTTTCAAGATTGTTTTCTAGTTTCTGAATCAAAAAAATCCCCCTCCGGATATCAACATTTTAAAGTTTTTTTTCTAAAGAAAAAAAAAAAAGTTTTGTTTTTTTCTTTTCATTCTGTGATAACCATTTGAATCCCAGGCAGTACACCGTTACTACCTCCAACAGGACGGGGGAAAGTCACCCCCCCAAAAATATGACATAATAATAATAATGAAAAAATTTTCAACAAATATTAGTTCTGTCACAAGTATATAACCTATTTAGACTGACATCAGTTCAGTTCAGTTCAGTCGCTCAGTCGTGTCCGACTCTTTGCCACCCCATGAACTGCAGCACACCAGGCCTCCCTGTCCATCACCATCTCCCGGAGTTCTCTCAAACTCATGTCCATCGAGTTGGTGATGCCATCCAACCATCTCATCCTCTGTCATCCCCCTTCTCCTCCTGCCCCCAATCCCTCCCAGCATCAGAGTCTTTTCCAATGAGTCAGCTCTTTGCATCAGGTGGCCAAAGTATTGGAGTTTCAGCTTCAGCATCAGTCCTTCCAATGAACACCCAAGACTGACTTCCTTTAGGATGGACTGTTTGGAACTCCTTGCAGTCCAAGGGACTCTCAAGAGTCTTCTCCAACACCACAGTTCAAAAGCATCAGTTCTTTGGTGCTCAGCTTTCTTTAGAGTCCAACTCTCACATCCACACATGACCACTCGAAAAACTTGACTAGACAGACCTTTGTCGGCAAAGTAATGTCTCTGCTTTTTAATATGCTGTCTAGGTTGGTCATAACTTTCCTTCCAAGGAATAAGCATCTTTTAATTTCATGGCTGCAATCACCATCTGCAGTGATTTTGGAGCTCAAAAAAATAAAGTCTGACACTTTTCCACTGTTTCCCCATCTATCTGCCATGAAGTGATGGGACCAGGTGCCAGATTGACATAGGCAGAAGGAAAAAGCTATTTAAAAACATCTAGAATGTGAAACTATACGCATGCTTTGAGTCCTTTGAAAAAATTTATACTTTTTAAAATTCTCAGATAATTTTGCAAAGAGTAAGTTTCTACTTCAGAAAGGGCACAACAGTTTCTTCATCAGAACAAAGCTAAGGCAGAATATATAATGAAGAGACAATCAGGGGATCAGTCATGGTCCGTAAACTGGAGTCTTGTGGTCTTTTAATTTTATTGGACTATGCCACCAAACACAATTCTTGGAAGGCATTTTTTCTCATGGAAGGCATTTTGTAGGGAGAAAAATAAATTATATTTATAACCTGATAAGAACTTGCATTGAAATGGCCTAGTACTCCCCAAGCTAGCTCAATAAGAAACTAGCTCCATGCATAAAACTGAAAGAATACAGAGAAATCTGGCAATTTACCTGAATGTCAAACACTGAAAAATAATTGTTCAGTCACTAAGTCATGTCTAACACTTTGCAACCCCATAGACTGCAGCCTGCCAGACTTCCTTGTCCTTCATTATCTCCCAGACTTTCCTCAAACTCCTGTCTGTTGAGTCAGTGATGCCATCCAAAAATCTCATCCTCTGTCAACCCCTTCTCCTCCTGCCTTCAATCTTTCCCAGCATCAGGGTCTTTTCCAATCAAGAGTCAGTTCTTCCAAGCAAATGACCAAAGGATTGGAGCTTCAGCTTCATTATCAGTCCTTCCAATGAATATTCAGGACTAATTTCGTTTAGGATGGACTGGTTTGTTTTCCTTGCAGTTCAACGGACTCACAAGAGTCTTCTCCAACAACAGAATTCAAAAGCCTCAGCTTTCTTTATGGTCCAGATCTCACATCTGTACCTAACTACTGGAAAAACCATAGCTTTGACCAAATGGACCTTTGTCAATAAAGTAATGTCTCTGCTTTTAATATGCTGTCTAGGTTTGTCATAGTTTTCTTCCAAGGAGCAAGTCTTTTAATTTCATGGCTGTAATCACCATCTGCAGTGATTATGGAGCCCAAGAAAATAAAATCTGTCACTGTTTCTACTTTTTCCCCTTCTATTTACCATGAAGTGATGGGACCAGATGCCATAATCTTAGTTATTTGAATGTTGAGTTTTAAGCCAGCTTTTTCACTCTTCTCTTTCATCTTCATCAATTGGTGCTTTAGTTCCCCTTTGCTTTTGAGCATTAGAATGGCATCATCTGCATGTCTGAGGTTGATATTTCTCCAGAAATCTTGATTCCAGCAGGTGGCCATATACAGCTTTGACATACTCCTTTCCCAATTTTGAATCAGACCATTTTTAAATGTCCACATCTGTTTCTTCTTAACCTGCATACAGATTTCTCAGGAGACAGATAAAGTGGTCTAGTATTCCCATCTCTTTAAGAATGTTTCCACAGTTTGCTGTGTTCCACAGAGCCAAAGGCTTTTATGGTCATTCAAAATAGTTAATAAGATTCACTTAAAAACCAAGTAATGGGCAACAATTTAATACTGCTGTTTAGTGGCTCAGCTGTGTCGATTCTTGTGAGACACCGTGGACTGCAGCTGCCAGGCTCCTCCTTCATGCGATTTTTCTGAGGCAAGAATCCTGGGGTGGGTTGCCATTTTCTCCTCCAGGGGATCTTCCTTATCCAGGGATCGAACCCACAGCTCCACATCTCACATGTAATGTTATATACACATGTATAATGTTAAATATATAGATATTTAAGTAAGTTAAATTTATTTAAGTTCATTTTTGCTTAAGTTAATTTTTATTTAACTTTTAATTTATTAAATTACACATTCAAGTCTTAATTTTCTTAAGATTTAGGTTCATTAGTCTTATATAACTAAGTTATGCTTATACTTTTGGTAATTGTATTCAAATAAAAATAAGTGCTTATTCTTAATATATTCTTTAATTGAAATTTAAGTTAATTCTTTTCTAAGAAATTGAATTTCTCTATAAAACTAATCCAATTACAAACAACTATGATATCTTAAACATTCATGAAACTAAATATATAACTTTAGTACATCTGGTTCTCTTAATATTTTAAATGCCTAAAAGGGAAGATATAAATATAGCATGCACTCTTTTTCTAAGTAGATTATATAAATATTAAGCTATAATTATTATTTCAAGTAACTTAAGTAACAAAGTTAAACAGATTATGCTAAATATTTAAAACATTAACAAAAAATTATAATAATGACTTAATTTAATTTGTCTTTTCTCTACTTACTTTTTCATCTTTTCAGAGTTTAAAGATACTTAGGGAGGAGAATAGAGTTTCCACTGTACTCAGACAGAATCCAAGATCCTCAGATAGATATGTATCTCTTTGTCACCTATTTGAGCCCAGAGGAAAACATTGGACCCTATATATTCTCTCAGGTTCTAAGCAAGGTACAGGTAAATGCCTTGAAATTTTTCTTGGAGTTAATTCCATATGCTTGGTCACAAATAAAAGACAAGTCCACATATTTCAGCTGAGAATTTGTTTTGTAACTTAGTGAATCACTTTTTTTCCCCACTTTATCATGATCTCTTGAATCTGTTGTTAGCTCATTGGATGAGGAAGTATAATTTTGAAACACACTAAAGTGACAGGTAGCTTCCAGCACTTGTTACAGGAATTCATCTAATCTTCTCACTGCTTGAGATGATTCTGAATTATTTTCTTATTTTTTTCCCAAGTCTTGGCCATCATTCAACAGAAAGTTTATTAGCTCAGCCATATCTTTGTGGGTAGAAATAGTAGGTCTGGAGTGGAATGTTAAAGCATCGTTTACCCAAATGTCAAATAAAATATGCACCGTTCAGTCATCACAATACAAGCCTGAAGAGTATGTGGATAACATGGATGGAAGATGAGTAAGATAGGAGAGAAGCAGCGCAAATGAAAATGGTAAGATCTACCGCTAGCCTGACTCTCGCATCTAATCTTTGAAAATCAGAGAAAAAGGTGATCTATTATAATTCTGCCTCGTTTCTATACCGAAGCTCTTTCAATGATGTAAAAAACAGAGGAAGTGGTATATTGTCTGGAAAGACTTTGAACCCAAAGCTACTGTAGCACACACACACAAAATATATATATATAGCTTATAGTAAAGCATCGCTTCCTTGTGTTAGCATTCTACATGACTGGATCACTTCAAATAACTGACTTTGCATCCTGACTTCAAACTATGCAGTATTTGGTCCTTTGATCAGAGTCTGGAGTCTGCTGACTGGTTGAATGCAAATGTTTAGTATTTGTTTAGGTGAGTATGCATGCTCAGTTGTGTCCAACTCTGTGCAACCCCATGGACTGTAACCCGCCAGGCTCCTCTGTCCTTGGGATTCTCCAGGCAGGAACACTGGAGTGGGTTGCCATTCCCTTCTCCAGGGGATCTTCGTGAGCCAGGGATCGAACAAGTCTCCTCCATTGCAGGCAGATCTTTACTGCCTGAGCCACTAGGGGAGCCCTAATATTTGTTAAATAATCTAGAACTGTGTAATCATAGCAAAGTTTCCCAAATACCATCATGAATACAAGCCATTACTCTTTGACCTATTGATTATATTTTGACGTAGGTTTTCGTACAATACAGAGTATCAATGAGCAGGCATTTTCTGCCATTTTCTCTTATGTCTTTTATGTCCTTTGCCTCCTTACTATTTTCCTTGGCAATCTTCACTTGCCTAACATCTGTTCTCTGCAATTAACTCAATCATTTCTGTTTTCGATACTTTCTGAACAGAGAAGTCTCCGTAATGGCAGTGGCATTGTTCTAAGAATTGAACTGAATGATAAGTTAACCTCCCCACTGTCCAATAAATAGTTAAATGAGGTAGTTAAGTTGAAAGAAAATTCTATGCCAAATGTTCAAAGAAATATAAAGTCTAGATATGAGAATCTTTCTGTGACACATAATGGGAGTGGTAAGAAAATAAAGTATTACTAACTTTTTGCAGTATTCTTACCCCAACCACTAACATTGTTTATGGCCTTTTTATAATTTTCCATCTTCATCATTTAATAATGTGTTAACTGATCTCACTGTCTGATGCATTTGCTGCTAACACTTTTCTACAGACGTGTGGTCATATCATTTTGTCTAGAGCACAACTTCTAATTATCCTTCTTTTGAGTCCTGTGTTCATTTATCTTACAAACCATTTTTAAACACTTATTATGTTCTGAGAAACTGTTAGGCACTGTATTTTAGAGAAAGTCACCAATAAATATATTCTATATACTATGAAAGAGGTGCACTTGAACCCATGGAGAAAGGAACTTTACCAAGGAGTCACGGAAAAATTGCCCTGGAGAAATGATAGCTAAGCTGAATTTTAAACCAGTCAGGCAAAAATTCACAGGGCATAAACTGCTAAGAGAAAAGACATAGCATCTTTGGGCATCTACCATATAGTACATAAAAAAGCTTTTTATCCCATATGACCAAGACTAGTTGCTCATTAAATAGTTAAAATAATCATTTAAGAGATGATGCATTAATACTGTATTAGTTAGATGGGTATTAGGCACTGTAGTAAAATGCAGGGCTTTTTACAAGATGGAAATCCATTTCACACATTAATGTCTGAACACAGGCTACCTGTGACTGATGTGGTAGCTTGTGATAGGACTCAGACTTCTCTCTTGTTATGATTTTATCCTGGCCATGTTGCCTTTCTGCTCTTGGTTGAAGATGGTCAACCAGCCATTCCAGCCAGTGGGAGTGGCTGTAGTCCGCCTGCTCTGATGCCCCGTTTCTTCCCTGCACTAACTTTGCTCCTGCGTGGACAAGAGGAGATGAAGGGACTCTAGACATTATCTTTTTACGTGTCTGACTCTGGAAATGTGTTAGTCCTTTTGAGGGCACATCAGCTTGCTTCTTTGAGCCTATTTTATGTGATCGTGAGTATGAGTGATGGCCTAAACAGGCTCCTTTGGCAAGGAGTTCGATCTCTGGAGAGTCCAGGTATCAGTCTGATATCTAGTTAGTGGCCATCACTCCAACAAGTTCTAATATGTGCAACTTGTTGTCCCCAGGTGAGGCAATTTCAGGCAAGTCTATTGTTGCAAATAGCAATTACCCTCCATGGATAACTCATACTTGTATGTCAGTGACAGAACAGAATCCTAATTTGAATTTTAAAATCAAAATGGTGATCCTTACCCCCTGCTAATCTACCATCCCACCTTTCTTATTGCTGTTCAGACACTAAGTCGTGTCTGACTCTTTGTGACCCTATGAACTGCAGTGCATCTGGTTTCCCTGTCCTTCACCAGCCCCTAGAGTTTGCTCAAACTCATGTCCATTGAGTCGGTGATGCCAACCAACCATCTCATCCTCTGTTGCCCCTTCTCCTCTTGCCTTCAGTCTTTACCAGTATCAGGGTCTTTTTCCCATGAGTAGGCTGTCCCAACTTACCTTCTCCCAAGTTCCCCTTTTCCTTTGCAGGTAGCTCAAGGAAGATAGATAAGCTAAGAGATTAGGTAAATATCCAAGGACAAAGCTATCAGTAGTCCTTTCATGTTAAAGTCATTACATTTTATGAGTGATTTTCCTGAAATCTTTAGAGGGGTACCACCTCTAAATCTTTAGAGGGTACCACCCTCACCTTTCTCAATGTGAAGGAGAAAGGAAAAGATGGTTCATAAGTACTGCACATTCCGACTGGGCAACTCTACCCATCACAGCACCTCCTCTTTTATTAAATAAAATTCAAAAAGAGAAGGAGGAAAGAAAAGTGATGGATAACACCACCCAATAGGCATTATTATACAACCCACATATAAGGTATAAGATGGTGGAGTAGAAGGACGTGCTCATATTCTCCTGTGAGAACACCAAAATCGTAGCTAGCTGCTGAACAACCATCAGCAGGAGAATGTTGGACCCTACCAAAAAAGAGATACCCTGCATCCAAGGGCAAAGGAGAAGCCCCAGCAAGATGGTAGGAGGAACACAATCACATTCTAAATCAAATCTCAGACCTGCCAGAGACTGGCAGCAGGGCTCAAACAAAACCTTGTGTGCACCAGGACCGAAGGAAAGGAGCAGCGACCCCCAAAGAGACAGAGCCAGACTGTCTGTGAGTGTTTGAGTGTCTCCTGCAGAGGCATGGGTCCCAGTGACCTGCCACGGGGATCTGGCAGGTACAGCGTGTGGCCTAGGTCCTCTTGGAGGAGGTGCTGTTATCCTACTACAGAGCCACAGAGCAGATGACCCCCAAACTGGAGAACAATTATATCAAGGAAGTTCTTGCACTGTTGCAAAGGTTCTAGGGCCCACAAAGATTTCTCAACCTGGGGATCCAGCAAAAGCACTGAGAACCCCCAGGGAAACAGACTCTTGGAGGCCATAACTAAGTGCCCCAGGACTCAGAGAAAGGAAGGGTGACCCCGCAAGTGACTGAGCTGTATTGCCTGTGACTGTCTGGGAGTCTTTGGGGGAGGTGTGGGTTGACAGTTGCCTGCTGAGGGTCAGTAGCACCAACTGCAACAGTCCTGGGAGCTGAAGCATGCTGGCATCAGTGCTTTTGAAGGAGGTCACCATTAATACCATTACAGCTACCATAGTTTGGCCTCAGGCCATACCACAGGTAGGAAACACAGCCCCACCCATCAGAAGAAAATTATATTAAAGATTTATTGAGCATGGCCCTGCGGTGTTGGAGAAGACTCTTGAGAGTCCCTTGGACTGCAAGGAGATCCAACCAGTCCATCCTAAAGGAAATCAGTCCTGAATATGCATTGAAGGGCTGATGCTGAAGCTGAAACTCTGATATTTTGGCCACCTGATGAGAAGAACTGACTCACTGGAGAAGACCCTGATTCTGGGAAAGATTGAAGTTGGGAGGAAAAGGGTACAGCAAAAGATGAGATGGAGCCAGACATCCTGAAATGTGAAGTCAAGTGGGCCTTAGGAAGCATCACTATGAACAAAGCTAGTGAAAGAGACAGAATTCCAGCTGAGTTATTTCAAATCCTAAGAGATGAATGCTGTGAAAGTGCTGCACTCAATATGCCAGCAAATTTGGAAAACTCAGCAATGGCCACAAGACTGGAAAAGGTCAGTTTTCATTCCAATCCTAAGAAAGGCAAGGCCAAAGAATGTTCAAATTACCACACAATTGTACTCATTTCACATACTAGCAAAGTAATGCTCAAAATTCTAGAAGTCAGACCTCAACAGTATGTGAACCGAGAATTTCGAGATATTCAAGCTGAATTTAGAAAAGACAGAGGAACCAGAGATAAAATTGCCAGCATCTGTTAGATCATAGAAAAATCAAGAAAATTCCAGAAAAACATCTACTTCTGCTTCATTGACTATGCTAAAGCTTTTGTGTGGATCACAACAAACTATGGAAAATTCTTCAAGAGCTGAGAATACCAGACCACCTGACCTGCCTCCTGAGAAACCTGTATTTAGGTCAAGAAGCAACAGTTAAAACCAGACATGAAACAACAGACTGGTTCCAGTTTGGGAAAGGAGTACATCAGGCTGTATATTGTCACCCTGCTTATTTAACTTATATGCAGAGTATATATGCGAAATGCTGGGCTGAGTAAAGCACTAGCTGGAATCAACATTGCTGGGAGAAATATCAATAACCTCAGATATGCAGATGACACCACCATTATGGCACAAACTAAAGAGGAACTAAAGAGTCTCTTGATGAAAGTGAAAGAGGAGAGTGAAAAAGCTGGCTTAAAGCTTAACTCTCAGAAAATGAAGATCATGGCATCTGGCTCCATCACATAACGGCGAATAGATGGGGAAGCAACGGAAACAGTGACAGACTTTATTTTCTTGGGCTACTAAATCACTGCAGATAGTGACTGTAGCCATGAAATTAAAAGGCACTTGATCCTTGGAAGTAAAGCTATGACCAACCTACACAGTGTATTAAAAGTAAGAGACATTACTTTGCCAACAAAGTTCTGCTTAGTCAAACCTATGGTTTTTCCAGTAGTCATGTATGGATGTGAGAGTTGGACCATAAAGAAAGCTGAATGCCAAAGAATTGATGCTTTTAAACTGTGATGTTGGAGAAGACTCTTGAGAGTCCTTTGGACTGCAGGGAGATTAAGCCAGTTAATTGTAAAGGAATCAATCCTGAATATTCATTAGAAGAACTGATGCTGAAGCGGAAAATCCAATACTTTGGACAACTGATGCAAAATACTGACTCATTAGAAAAGATCCTGATGCTGAGAAAGACTGAAAGTGGGAGGAGAAGGGGACGACAGAGGATGAGATGGTTGGATGGCATCACCAACTCAACGGACATGAGTTTGAGCAAGCTCCGGGAGTTGGTGATGGACAGGGAGGCCTGGTGTGCTGCAGTCTTTGGGGCTGCAAGGAGTTGGACACGACTGAGCAACTGAAGAACAAAAATAGGCATGGGAAGTGTATGATAATAATAATAAGAAGAAGAATTGAAATAAAAATAACCACCACAACAGCTAACCATTGAGTGTCATATAATGATATGCCAGTCTCTCTCTAAAAGCTTTTCATGTACTCTTTCACATAATTACTCCCCTAAGCATTTTGAGGTAGTAGAGGTTTTTTTTTTGTTTGTTTGTTTTGAGGCATCAGGTTAGATAATTTTCTCATTTCCAGTCTTGTGAGTATCAAAACTCGAATTTAATTCCAAGCAGTCTTGCTCCTGAGCCTGGTTTTATGATCAACTACAAATATATTGACACTTAGGCACCATGGGAGGTTCAACTGTAAAGATAACGGGGAAAATGGATATCTACAATTTAAAGGAACTATTGAAACATGGGAAAATGTCATGTGTTTGCTCTAAAGCTATGAGAGAGGGGATGAGATAGAATAAAATTCTGATGTGGCCAAAGAAGCAGTCATATTGGACTGCAGACAGATGCTATGTTCCCTAAACCAAATAACAATTTTTTGAAGGGACGTTAAAAATCATTTTTGACCCTGTATCAGTCTTTTCTGTCACAGCTGCACACATGAGCAACATGCTGTCAACAGAATAACCTTCTTAAAACTTCAAGGACGCCGATGTATAGCAGGTACTTTAAATCTCAATGACTATTGAGGCTTCTTTTGCACTGTTTCAATATGCCCACACATCTAACAAATGCTGTAACCATGACAAAGTGGACTTTATTTCAGTGTTGCAAAGGCAAAATTGAAATGTTTAAAGATTTTCTAGTTAGAACTGGTGAACTGTTGATTTTACTGAATTCGTGGATTTTTCAAGATGGTTGACTTTGTATGTGTATGACTGCTGTGTCTTTATAAAGCTGCCTCTTTAAGAAATAGGAAATTACCTATCTTATGTTGCTTTACAATATTCAAATGCACATATTTTACATACTAATGCAAACGTAATAATAGAATTATACAGCCACAGTAGAAATTCAAGATGTTAGTTATATAATATTGTCACTAAATTTGTAATCCACTTAATTTAATCATTATTGCAAATGTTTTATTCTTGACAGCTGTTATAAGAAAGGTAAAATGTGGCATATTGTAAAAAAAAAATCAACCTTTTACTGAGTGGTCTTAACACTTGTGTGTATGTATGTGTGTGTGTGTGCTCGGTGGCTGTTATGTCTGACTTTCTGTGACCCAATGGACTGTAACCTTCCAGGCTAGTCTTTCCATGGGATTCTCCAAATGAGAATACTGGGGTAGGTTGCCATTTCCTCATCCAGGGCGTCTTCCCAACCCAGGGATCGAACTGGCTTCTGCATCTCCTGCATAGGCGGGCATCGGCTTCCTTTACCACTGAGCCACCCGGGAGGTCCCCTGGACACCTGACAGCACCTAGAAGTTAAAAGTGCAGAAGTCAGAGTTTTAAATCATGTGAGCTATGATTACCCTGAGTATTTCCAAAAAGATTCATAGGAGCATTGTTATAATTTATTGCCACCAACAAACAAAGGTAGCTTTTTGAATTTTAGTTATATAGTCATTAAGAATAAGGGACATACATTTTCTATACCAATGTACCATGGATTTTATTGCCCATATGGCATCTACAACCTTCTCCCCACCAAAAAACAGCAGGAATATTGAAATATGAAGTGATAAAATGTTTCAGACACTGTAGATGCCTAATTTCTAAGCAAATAAGAAAAGAAACAGTAAAGCAAAAAAGAGAGGTAATGAGAAGTATGAGTGATACAACTTTATTAATAGGCAGCACTTAAGATGAAGGGAAAAGATTATGAGGATAGCATACAAAAATACCTGAATAACTTCCGTAAAACCACGGATGGCACATAACAGTCCTCAGTGGTAGTTTCCTATTCTTTCCTACAGACGGAAGTTTAAACACGCTAATACATTCTAGTAACAGTTACATCATCTTCACAAACCACACCTACCATTGAAAATGTTGGCTTTGCCAGCATTGAATTGTCGCATTTCTAAGATAAAATATTGATGGTTTAATGTCATTTTATTTTTGTGCATATTTCAGGGACCCACTCATAATGTGACTCTCTTCCCAACAATTCCCTTGTTAACATCATACTTTATACAGCATCACCTGCTGACAGTGGAGCTCCACTCTGAGGAGGAATGCAGTTGTGTATAATTAATTATATTCATATTTTAATATTCATATTGCTGGCCATGATTTATTATCCAAGCTTTATATGCAGGGCAAAGGCATAATAAAAAAGCTATTCTACTTTTTGTTAGCAGAACTAATTGATTTGTAGATGAGCACATTTTCCTTTACTTAATGGAAGCACATTTTGATTACCCTGTGAATAAAATCATGATTACATTTCCCTTTTAAAAATATACACAAATTATTTTTCTCATTTATCAATTTCTTACTTGATTTAGGGACAACCACCATGAACTCTACCATTCTTATTTGAAATTTTCTGTGGTACTATACCTTGTCCCCCTCTTAAATTTAGCAGTAAAAACATATATGTTGATTCACTAACAAAGAAAATTTAAAATAAGGAGAAAAATTACTTCTGAGAAATAGAACTCCACATTTTTTATGTAGAGATGTGGAGCTAATTTGTTGATACTGAATATTAGTACCCTGCTTATTTAACTGATATGCAGAGTACATCATGAGAAATGCTGGGCTGGATGAAGCACAAACTGGAATCAAGATTGCTGGAAGAAGTATCAATGACCTCAGATATGCAGATGACACCATCTTGTGGCAGAAAGTGAAGAACTAAAGAGTCTCTTGATGAAAGTGAAAGAGGAGAGTGAAAAAGTTGGCTTAAAGCTCAGCATTCAGAAAACTAAGATCATGGCATCTGGTCCCATCTCTTCATGGGAAATAGATGGAGAAACAGTGGAAACAGTGGCTGACTTTATTTTTCTGGGCTCCAAAATCACTGCAGATGGTGACTGCAGCCATGAAATTAAAAGACGCTTACTTCTTGGAAGGAAAGTTATGACCAACCTAGACAGCATATTCAAAAGTAGAGATATTACTTTGCCGACAAAGGTCCCTAGTCAAGGCTATGGTTTTTCCAGTGGTCATGTATGGATTTGAGAGTGGACTATAAAGAAAGCTGAGCACTGAAGAATTGATGCTTTTGAACTGTGGTGTTGAAGAAGACTCTTGAGAGTCCCTTGGACTGCAAGGAGTTCCAACCAATCCATCCTAAAGGAAATCAGTCCTGAATATTCATTGGAAGGACTGAAGCTGAAGCTGAAACTCCAATACTTTGGCCACCTGATGTGAAGAGCTGACTCATTTGAAAAGATTCTGATGCTGAAAAAGATTGAAGACAGGAAGAGAAGGGGACGACAGAGGATGAAATGGTTGGATGGCATCACCAACTCAATGGACATGAGTTTGAGTAACTCCGGGAGCTGGTGATGGATGGGGAGGCCTGGCATGCTGCAGTTCTTGGGGACACAAAGAGTCAGACACAAACTGAGTGACTGAACTGAACTGAATATTAGTAGAATTTATAAATATTTGTGATAACATGAATATGTGGCTATATGCTATAAATTAAGCTCAGATCAGATCTAATATCAAATATTACTGTAGCAGTAGAGGACATTGGGCTTCCTTGGTGGCTTAGCAGTGAAAATCTGCCTGCCAGTGCAGGAAATGAGGATTTGATCTCTGAGTGGGTTCGATCCCCTGGAGAAGGAAATGGCAACTCACTCCAGTATTCTTGCCTGGCAAATCCCATGGATAGAGAAGCTTGGTTGCTATATAATCTTTATCCACTAGAAATGTCCTTAGGAGTTAGTTTCAAAAGGTAAAACTCATGCTGATTTCACAGAGTAATCAATAACAGATACTGATTTATATAACATAATGATTTTCCCTACTGCAACATTTAATTAGAGAAATTCATTAAACCTCATGCAAACAAACCCCCAGGGTACAGTTTGTGCATCTCCTTTATATTTGAACATGAGCTGATTAACATATAAGTCAATATTTAAACTGAACTTGGGGAATTATATTTTAACATACAAGAGCAGTGGATTTGATTAAATAACATTTCCATTTAAAAGAAATTATGAGTGCTGAATTTGTGATCTGAATGTTAGTCAAATTAAAAAAGAGGATGGAGAGAAGTTGGCTACTTCTCATGTGATAAGTGTAGTGTGGATTTGTCTAGTCGAGACAAATTACACTTAAAATAGGAAAAAAAGATGCTCTGTTTGAATAATCATATTCAATTTGAAATTCAACTTAGGAGTATCATGAAGTCTATTTTCTTTATCTGATGTATACATGCATATATGTATATATATATTTGGCTGGAAATCATTAAACTTTATAAATTACAACCTACAGAATATTTCTATATAGAAAATTAGAAAAGCCCATTAATTAATCTCAGTTTATGACACGCTTTGTTCTATTAAGTATAGACTTCAAGGGAAAAGCAAAATACAAGAGAAGAAAGAATAGAGGAAAATCTCAGAGGTTAATTGCCTTAGTTTATCACAGTAGTTTTGACAGCTCTGATCCATTAAAATATGTGTAAAAATGGATGATTGTATTTTTAGTAAAACTGTATTTTGAGAAATTTTATTCAAATATTGGTGTTTTAATTCCATTTATAATCTGAATAGGACTTCCCTGGTGGCTCAGATGGTAAAGCGTCTGCCTACAATGTGGGAGACCTGGGTTCAATCCCCTGGGTTGGGAAGATCTCCTGGGGAAGGAAATGGCAACCCACTCCAGTACTCTTGCCTGGATAATCTGAATAAAAGCTAATAAATTACACTTATAGAAATGTCAGCTTTTGTATGTATACATTGTTACATTTAAAATATTGCGTATTCTTCTTATAACTTACCAATGAAAT
The DNA here is from genome assembly GCA_006408695.1 of Aepyceros melampus. Taxonomy (NCBI): domain Eukaryota; kingdom Metazoa; phylum Chordata; class Mammalia; order Artiodactyla; family Bovidae; genus Aepyceros; species Aepyceros melampus. The sequence goes on along the minus strand of SJXQ01011812.1, from coordinate 24,493 downwards.
AAACACATTCACGTCACTTTACTTGTAGAAAATGGGAAATATTCACCTAAGTTGCATTTTATTTTTCTTTTCTAGTTGTTTCCTCTTTTAGTAGGGTAAATAAGAAGATTAGGGGGGAAAAGAACACTAGAGAAACTGTATTAATTATCTATTGAAGAAGGAAGTGGCAACCCACTCGCGTATTCTTGCCTGGAGAATCTCATGGTCAGAGAAGAGGGGCAGGCTACACAGTCCGCAAGAGTCAGACATGACTCAGCGGTAAACCACCACCACCATTCCTCATCTATAGCTACATGACAATCTATCCTAAAGCCTCAGTCTAAAATAGCAAGTACTGACTATTGCATCATTTCTGTGGGAAAAGAGCTTAGAGCAGCTCACCTGGGTGGTTGATTTAGTCTCTCACAGGCTTCCGTCCAGGTGTCACCTGGGGCTACAATCACCTTAGGGTTTGACCGGGGAAGACGTTCTTCCTAGTTCATTCATGTGGTTGCTGAGGGTGCTTAGCTCCACACCATGCGGCTTCTTCACAGAGTGACTGATGATGTGCAGGCAGCTACCTGGGAAAGGTAGAAGAAATCCAAGAAAAAGTGAGTGTACGCGAGATGGGAGGCACCATCTTTTTAAAACCTAATCTAGGAAGTAATATTCCATTTTCTGCTGTGAAAGTGAAAATGAAAGTCACTCAGCATACAGTCCATAGAATTCTCCAGACCAGAATACCGGAGGGGATAGCAGTTCCCTTCTCCAGGGGATCTTCCCAACCCAGCGATCGAGCCAGTTCTCTCACATTGCTGGCAGATTCTTTACCAGCTGAGCCCCCAGGGAAGCCCATTCCGTCTCCTGCTAAGTTCTGTTTATTAGAAGTGGGTCTCACATTCTACTCATTAGATGTAAGTCCAACCCACACTCACACAGAGGTGAATTACCTCTACTTGTTGAAGAAAAGAGTATTATTTTACATTTATATTGCTGCTTTAACAAATGATAGGGATACTTCATTTTACTATACTTTGCAGATGGTGCTTTTTTTTTCTGGCAAATTGAAGGTTTGTGGCGCTCCTGCATCAAGCAAGTCTACCAGAGCCGCTTTTCCAATGGCATTTGCTCACTTTGTGTGTATGTAGTCTCATAATATTTCTAACCTTTTCATTATTATTGTATCTGTTCTGGCTCTATGTGATCAGTGATCTCTGATATCAGTACTGTACCTATTTGGGGTTACCAGGAACTGTGCCCATATAAGATGACAAATCTAATTAGTCATTGTTGGCATTTTAACTGCTTCACCGACCACCTGTTTACCCCGCTGTCCACTTCTCCTCAGGCCTCCCTATTCCCTGAGACAGAACAACATTAAAGTTAAGTCACTTAAGAACCCTATACTGGTCTCTGAGTGTTCAAGTGAAAGGAAGAGTCACATGTCTCTCAGTGTAAATCAAAAGCTAGAAATGATTAAGCTAGTGAGGAAGGCATGTTGACGGCTGAAAGCTAGGCCTCTCACATTAAACAGTTAGCCAAGTCGTGTATGTAAAGGGGACATTCTTGAAGGAAATTAAAAGTGCCGCTCCAGTGAACACACAAATGATAAGAAAGCAAAGCAGCATTGTTGCTGATAAGGAGAACGTCTTCATGGTCCAAATAGATGATCAATCAGCCACAATATTTCCTTAAATCAAAGCCTCACCTAAAGCTAGGCTTTAACTTTCTTCTATTGTGTGAAGGCTGAGAGAGGTGAGGAAGCTGCAGGAAAAAAAAAAAGTTTGATATTAGCAGAGATTGGTTCATGGAGTTTAAGGAAAGAAGTCATTTCCGTAATATCAAAGCACAAGGTGAAGCAGCAAGTGATAAAGTAAAAGTTGCAGCAAGATATCGGAAGCTCTAGCTAAGACACTTAATGAAAGTGGCTACACACAACAACAGATTTTCAATATAGATAAAACAGACTTCTTGGAAAGAAGTCATTTAGGACTTTCATAGCAAGAGCTGACATCAATGCCTGACTCCAAAGCTTCAGAGGACAAGCTGACCCTCTTGTCAGCGGCTAATGCAGCTGGCTACTTTAAGCTGAAGCCAAAGCTCATGTACTATTCCAAAAATCCTGGGCCTCTTAAGAATTTTGCTGTCTACTCTGTCTGTAGTCTGGAAATGAAACAACAAAGCCTGCATGACAGCACATATGTTTACAATGTGATTTACCAAATATTTTAAACCCAATGTTGAGACCTGCTGCTCAGAAAAAAAAAAAAAAAAAGATTTCTTTCAAACTATTACTACTCATTGACAATAATACACCTGGTCACTCAAGAGCTCTGATGGAGATGTACTATGAGATTCACGTTTTCGTGCTTGCTAACCCAACATCCTTTCTGCCATCCATGGATCAAGGAGTAATTTTGAATTCTGAGTCTGAGTCTTATTATTTAAGAAATATATTTTTTAAAGCTATCGCTGCCATAGGTAGTGATTCCCCTGATATATCTGGGGATATATCAAGTCAATTTTTCCATTTTCAAGTCAATTGAAAATTTTGTGGAAAAAAATTTATCATTCTAGATGCCATTAAGAACATTCCTGATTCACGGGAGGAGCTCAAACCTCAACATTCACAGGGAGTTTGGAAAAAGTTGATGCCAGCTTTCAAGGATGACCTGGAGAGACTCAAGACTTCAGTGAAGGAAGTAACTGCAGATGTGTAACTAGCAAGAAAACTGGAGTTAGAAGTAGATTCTGAATATGTGACTGAAGTGATGCAAGTTCATGATAAAGTTTTAATGATGAAGAATTGCTTCTTATGGATGAGCAAAGAAGGCGGTTTCTTGAAATGGAATCTGCCTCTGATAAAGATGCCGTGGAAATTGCTGACATGACAGCAAAGGATATAGAATATCACCAAAACTTGATGAAGCAGCAACAAGATTTGAGAGGACTGACTCATTTTGAAAGAAGTTCTACCATGAGTAAAACGCTATTGAACAGCATTGCATGCTACAGGAAGAGTCAATCAAGGCAGCAAACTTTGTTGTTCTCTTATTTTAAGAAATTGCCTCAGCCACTCCACCCTTCACCAACCACCATCCTGATCAGTCAGCAGTCAGCAATATCAAGCCAAGTGAAAAGATTACTCCTCCCTGAAGGCTCAAATGGTGGTTAACATTTTTTAATGATAAAGTATTTTTGAATAAAGGAATGTGCATTTTTAGACATACAGCTATTGCACACTTACTAAACCATACTATGTGTGTGTGTCACACACTCATGGAGTCCAACTCTTTGCGACCCCGTGGACTGTAGCCCACCAGGCCCCGCCCTCCATGGAATTTTCCAGGCAAGAAAACTGGAGTGAGTTGCTATTTCCTTCTCCACGGGATCTTCCTGGCCCAGGGACTGAATATGTGTCTCTTGTGTCTCTTGCATTGGCAGGCATGTTCTTTACCAGCTGAGCATAAACTTTGTCTGCGCTAGGGAACCCAGAAGTTCCTGTGATTCGTTTTATTGTGAAAGTCTGGAACTGAATCTGCATTATCTCCTAAGCATGCCTGGACCATAAATTTAGAGAATTAATATGAATTTCTTATCTTAGAGTTCTGTAGGTTAAAAATCCAGCCCAGGTCTCACTGGGTAAAAGCAAAGGTGTCGGCTGGGCGTGTCCCTTTCTGGGGCGCTTAGGCAGACTCTGTCTCCTTGTCTTTTCTAGCTTCTAAAGGCTTCCCATGCTCCTTTGCTCATGGTCCCCTTCTTCCATCTTCAAAGCCAAAGATAGCGGACTGATTCCTTCTCACCCTGAGTCATTCTGACCTTCCTACTTTTTCCATATTTAAGGATCATTGTTATTACACTGCATCCACTCAGATAAATTAGGCTAATCTCCCTATTTCAAAGTCACCTGAGTTACCCTTTGCTCTGTGTTGTAACATAGTCACAGGTTCTGGAACTCAGGGCATGCATGTCTTTGGGGGATGATTATTCAGCTTACTACATGTTTGAAAGAGTTTGTGGATGTGGACATACGTGGAATTTTAAGCTACACAGTAATCAATCACAATAAATCACTATCATATAAAGTCCCTAGCTCAAGATCTTGTCCGTTAAAGATCTTCATCAGATGCTAATAACTCATGCAACAAGCCACCTGCACTGGTCATTCAATATCCAGTGGAGATAAACATCTCTTCCTTTCTTTTTCTCAAGCTTTTGCGATTGCCAAGAGCAATAGCAGAAAATTTCTACCCATAAAGCAGGAACAGATAATTGGGGTATAGTTTGAAGACTGTACCTTTGGATTCAGAAAGAATCTAATTTAAATGCGGATTTTCCAAGAACATTACCTGAGTAGCCTTATGCAAGCTATTTTTCTCTCTTGCCTTCCCTGGTGGCTCAGATGGTAAAGCATCTGCCTGCAATGCAGGAGACCTGGGTTCGATCCCTGGGTTGGGAAGATCCCCTGGAGAAGGAAATGCCAACCCATTCCAGTATTCTTGCCTGGAGAATCTCATGGACAGAGGAGCCTGGTGGGCTACAGTCCACGGGGTCGCAAAGAGTCGGATACGACTGAGCGACTTCACACACACACACAAAATGGTGAAAACAATATAGAATATTGGATAGATATTGTGCAAGTTAGTTTATTAAAACTTATTATTTAGTCTTCTCTATTGTCCAAAATCTAATATATTTTTATTAAATGGTTACTATTAACCCCACTACATATCTGTGACATTAAATTTTCCTTTAGTGCCCCTAAGTCACTAATAAGCAGTATTTATTTAAAGCCCAATTCTAGACATTCCACCAATTATTTGTAATTCTGAGCTCCTGAGACAAGTACCTAACCTAGACATCAAGAATTCCTTTTGAGGAAAAAATTAAAATTAGGAACTATCATATGACCCAGTATTTCTACTTCTGGGTATGTATCCAAAGAAATAAAACATGTTAACCTGAAAAGATATCTGCAAGCTTCTTTCACACAGCATTTTTATACTTGCTCAGAAACCAACTAACTTAGTGTGAAACAAACTTTGTGTCCCTTGATGAGTGAATGGATAAAAAAACGGGGAAGGAAATTTTGCCATTTGTGACAACATGGATGTACTTTGATGGCATTATGCTCATAGGTGTCTGTATCGTTGAGACAGATAACAGATTGGTGGTTGTCAAAGTTGCAGAGCGGGGGTTAGTGTGGTGGAGGATGGGTGAAACAGGTGAAGAGGGTGAAAGTGAAAGTGAAGTCGCTCAGTCGTGTCCAACTCTTTGTGACCCCATGGACTGCAGCCCACCAGGCTCCTCTGTCCATGGGATTTTCCAGGCAAGAGTACTGGAGTGGATTGCCATTTCCTTCTCCAGGGGATCTTCCTGACCCAGGGATCAAACCCGGATCTCTCGCATTGTAGACAGACGCTTTATGGTCTGAGGCATTATAAAATAAATAAGATACGGGAATGTAATGTACAGCATGGGGATTGTAGTTAATAATACTGTATTATATACTTAAGAGTTGCTAAGAGAGTCAATCTTAAAAGTTGTCATCCAAAAAACAATAATTTGTATGTGTTTCGGGGGCAGGAGCAGAAGGGGACAACAGAGGATGAGATGGCTGGATGGAATCACAGACTCAGTGGACATGGGTTTGGGTGAACTCCAGGAGTTGATGATGGACAGGGAGGCCTGGCATGCTGCAATTCACGGGGTTACAAACAGTCAGACACGACTGAGCAACTGAACTGAACTGGTGATAAATGTTAGTTAAACTTATTGTGATGGTACTTTTGCAATATATGCATATATCAAATGATTACATTGTACGCCTGAGACTACTGTAATGTTGCTGCTAAGTCACTTCAGTCATGTCCGACTCTGTGTGACCCCATAGACGGCAGCCTACCAGGCTTCCTGTCCCTGGGACTCTCCAGGCAAGGACACTGGAGTGGGTTGCCATTAGTTAAACTTATTGTGATGGTACTTTTGCAATATATGCATATATCAAATGATTACATTGTACGCCTGAGACTACTGTAATGTTGCTGCTAAGTCACTTCAGTCATGTCCGACTCTGTGTGACCCCATAGACGGCAGCCTACCAGGCTTCCTGTCCCTGGGACTCTCCAGGCAAGAACACTGGAGTGGGTTGCCATTTCCTTCTCCACTGCATGAAAGCAAAAAGTGAAAGTGAAGTCGCTCAGTCTTATCTGACTCTTAGCGACCCCATGGACTGCAGCATGCCAGGCTCCTCTGTCCATAGGCTTCTCCAGGCAAGAGTACTGGAGTGGGGTGCCATTATATCAAAATGATTTTTTTAAATTTTTAAAAAAATTTTTTTTTAATTGAAGGATAATTGCTTTACAGGATTGGCTTCCACCAAATATCAACATAAATCAGCCATAGGTAAACCTCCCACTAGATCATCCCTCCCATCTCCCTCCCCTAAAATAATTTTGGTGGTGGTTTAGTCGCTAAGTTGTGTGCAGCTCTTGTGACTCCATGGACGGTAGCTCGCCAGGCTCCTCTGTCCATAGGATTCTCCAGGCAAAAATATTGGAGTGAGTTTCCATTTCCTTCTCCAGGGGATCTTCCAGACCCAAGGATTGAGCCCAGGTCTCCTGCACTACAGGCAGATTCTTTACCAACTGAGACACCAGGGGAGCCCTTAAAATAATTTTGATTGATTTGGCTTCCACCAAATATCAACATAAATCAGCCATAGGTAAACCTCCCACTAGATCATCCCTCCCATCTCCCTCCCCTAAAATAATTTTGGTGGTGGTTTAGTCGCTAAGTTGTGTGCAGCTCTTGTGACTCCATGGACGGTAGCTCGCCAGGCTCCTCTGTCCATAGGATTCTCCAGGCAAAAATATTGGAGTGAGTTTCCATTTCCTTCTCCAGGGGATCTTCCAGACCCAAGGATTGAGCCCAGGTCTCCTGCACTACAGGCAGATTCTTTACCAACTGAGACACCAGGGGAGCCCTTAAAATAATTTTGATTGATTCTGTTTTAATATAAAGTTGGTATATACACCATATAAGTTTCAGGTGTTCAATGCTATGATGAGACGTGTGTGTTCCTCATAAACTGTTTATCACCCAAAGCCTAGTCACCACCCATCTCCAGGCACCGGACTCCCTTCAGCCTTTCTGCTTCCTCCAAGTCCCCTTCCCAGTCCAGTAACCACTAATCTGTTTCCATGTCTGTGAGCTTGTTTTTTTATATTGCTTTGTTTGTTCACTTTTTTCAGACTCGGGGAGTGAAATCCTATAATTTTTGCCTTTCACCTTTTCAATTTAATTCACTTAGTATAAAACCATCAAGTCCAGTCATGTTAAAAATGTTAAGATTTCGCTCTTTTTCACGGCTGAGAAGTACTCCATTGTGTATATACGCAACGCCTTCTTTATCTCTTCATACATCAATGGACACTTCATAGCTTGGCTATTATAAATAAAGCATCTGTGAACATATGTATTTTCAAATTGAAATTTTTCTTTTTTATTCTTTGGGTAAGTACCTAGAAGTAGAATAGCTGGATCACACGTGGATGTATTCTTAACCTTTGGAGGATTCTCACATGGTTTTCACAGCGGCTGCATCAATTTACATTTCCACCAACATTGTCTTGTGGTTTCCTTTTCTCCACATCCTCTCCAACACTTATTATTTCCTATCTTTTTGATGATAGCCATTCCAATATGTTATGAGGTGGCATCTCACACCTGTGGTTTTGATTTGCATTTCCCTAATAATTAGTAATAATGAACATATTTTCATCTCTATTGACAATCTGTATGTCTTCTTTTGAAAAATGTCTGTTCAGATCCTCTACCCATTTTTAACCTGTTTTTTTATATTATTGTTAAGTTACATGACTTTGTATATTTTGGATATTAACCTCTTGACAGATATGTGGTTAGCAGATATCTTCTCCCATTTAGGAGGCTGCCTTTTAATTTTGATGGTGATTTCCTTCACTGTTCATTTGATGTAGACCCGCTTGTCTATTTTTGCTTTTCTTACACTTGCCTTTGGAATCAGATCCACAAAAACAAGGCTAACCTTGGGGTCACAAGGGTAAGCCCCTATGTTTTCATCTAGGATGTTTATGGTTTCACATCTCAACATTCAAGCCTTTAATTCAGTTGGAGTTATTGTTTTTATGCAGTGTTTTAAGAGAGTGGTCCAGTTTTATTCTTTTGCTTGCGGCTGCCCGATTTTCCAAACACTGGTTTTGGAAGAGTCTGTCCTTTCTCCAGCACATGCGTGTTCCCGATCCTTTGTCCTAAATTGGTTTTCTGTATATTGTGAGTTTATTTCTGGGATCTCAATTCCAATCCATCGATCTATGTGTTTGTTTTTATTATGATACCATTACTGTAGCTTTGTAGTGTACTTTAAAATCAGGGAACATGATACTTCCAGCTTTTTTTCTTTTTTCTTAATATTGTTTTGCCTACTCAGGCTCTTTTGTGGTTATATGCAAGTTTTAGAATTATTCTAGTTCTGTGAAAAATGCCGTTGGACTCTTAAAATGAATGGCATTGAATCTGTAGGTTGCTTTAGTAGCATGGACATTTTTGCAATATCAATTTTTCCCACCCATTAGCACAGAATACCTTTCCTTTATTTGCACTTTAATTTCCCCCATTAGTGTCTTATGGGTTTCAGAATATAGGTCTTTCACCTACCTGTTTAACTGAATTACCAGCTATTTTATTATCTCTGATGCAATTGTAAATGATATTGCTTTCTTGATTTCACTTCCTGACAGTTTTTTATTAGTGTATAAAAATGCCACTGATTTTTAGGTTGATTTTGTATTTCACAACTTTACTGAATTCATTTATTAGTTCTGAAAAGTGAAATGGAAGTGTTAGTCATTCAGTCATGTCTGACTCTTTGAAACCCCATGGACTGTAGCCTGCCAGGATCCTCTGTCCATAGAATTCTCCAGATAAGAATACTGGAGTGGGAAGCCTTTCCCTTCTCCAGGGGATCTTCCCAAGCCAGGAACTGAACCTAGGTCTCCTGCATTGCAGGCAGAGTCTCTACCATCTGAGCCACCAGGGAAGTCCTTAGTAGTTATAACAGGGTTTTCTTTTTGGTGGAGGCTTTAGGGTTGTAGCAGCTTTTTTGACAGTATTTAAGGTTTTCTATGTAAAGTATAATGTTATCTGCAGATGGTGGTGGTTTTGCTTCCTTTTGATTTGGATGCTTTTCATTTACCTTTCTTGGCTAGGACTTTCTATACAATGTTGAATAAAAGTAGCAAGTGGGCATCCTTGCCTTGTTCCTGATCTTAGAGAAAAAGTTTTCGGCTTTTCACAATTATGATGTTAACTGTGGGCTTATTATGCATAGTCTTCATTATCTTGAGATTCATTCCCTTTATACTCACTTTGTTGAGAACTTTTATCACAAATGTTTAATTTTGTCAAATGGTTTTCCTACATCTGTTGGGATGATAATATGAGTTTTAGCTTTTGTCTGGTTAATATGGTGTATCACATTGATTAATTTGGGGATATTGAATGCTCTTTGTATCCTTGGAATAAAACCCCATTGATTATGATTTATGACCCTTTAATGTATTCTTGAATTCAATTTGCTAATATTTTGTTGAAAATTTTTGCATCTATGTTCATTAAAGATATTTCTTTAGTGACGTTGTCCAGGTTTGATACTAGAGTAATGCTGGCCTCGTAAAATGAGGCCCTCCCATCTTCAATCCTTTGGAAGAGTTTGAAAAGTATAGGTATTAAATCTTTCAATTTTTGATAGAATTCACTAGTGAAGTCATCTGATTCACTTTCACCTTTACTATTTCTTTCTTTCTACTGACTTTAGGCCTTGTTCTTTTTCTTTTTCTAATTTCTTTAAGAGTGAGTTATATTGTTTTAGATTTCTCTTCTTTATTGAGACAGACTTTAATTGCAATGAATTTTTGTCTTAGAACCACTTATGCTCCATGTCATAGATTTTGGATGTTGTATGCTTGCATTGTCTCTACGTATTCTCTATTTTTCTTTGATTTTTGATAACCCATTGATTATTCCACACATATTCTTTAATCTCCACATACTTGCACCTTTTCCAGTTCAGAATGTTCTGATTATATCTATTAAGTCAGTCTGGTTTAGTGTGTCATCCAAGGTCTGTGTTTCCTTATTTATTTTCTGTCTGCTTGATCTATTCATTGATGTAAGTGGGGTATTAAAGACTCTGCTTTCACTGCATTGCTGCCAATTTCTCCCTTTATGTCCATTAATATGTGCTTTGTATATTTGAGTGCTCTTGTGGTGGGTGCATATATATTTATAAATGTTATATTGTATTACTGGATTTCTCTTTTATTAATAATATAATGCTCTTCTTTGTTCTTTATTGCTGTGTTTGTTTTAACGTCTATCTGTCTGATATGAGACTAGCTACACCAGCATTCTCTTCCTTTCCATTTGAGTGGATTAGCTTTCTGCATCCCTTTACTTTCATTCTGTATGTCCTTGCTTTTGAAGTGAATCTCTTATAGAAAGCATATAGATGAGTCTTGCATGAGTCTTTTTTTTTTTTCTTTTTCCTTTTTTTCTTCACCTAACCACTCTATCTTTGATTGGAGAATTTAGTCAATTTACATTTAAAATAATACTGACATTTTGTTTACATCTGATGTCTGTTTGCTTCCCTGGTGGCTCAGAAGGTAAAGACGCCTGTTTCTCTAGCTGCTTCTGTTTCTTTCTTTCTCTCTGTCTCTCTTCTCTTGTGGTTTGGTGGCTTTCTTCCTTGTTTTGTTTAGATTCCTTTCTCATTTTCTTTTGTGTATTTACTATGAGTTTTTGTTTGTAGTTACTGTGAGGCTCACGTATTGCTCCTGTTTTAAATTGATAGCAACTTAAATTTAAACACATTCTAAATGTTTGCATTTTTACTTCCCCATCACGTTTTATATTTTTGATGTTTCTTCAACTCTTCCAATTTTAACTGCAATTCTTCTTTGTGTGGATTTCTTTGGGTTCATTCTATTTGGGATGTTTTGGGCTTCCTGCACCTGAATATCTATATTTTCCCTCAGGTTGGGGGAAATCTTCAGTTATTATTTCTTCAAATACATTTGCTGGCACTTTCCCTTCCTGTTCTTTTCATGAGAAACCTATAATGAGAATGTGTTCCTCTTAATGTTGTCTCAAAGTTTCCTTACAGAATTTTAACTTTTTAATTTTTTTTCTTTTGGCTGCTCTGTCTGGATGACTTTCTTGGTTTGTCTTCCAGTCCAGTGATTCATTCTGCTGCTTCATCCAGTCAGCTGTTGAATCTCCCTAGTGCATTTTTCAGTTTAATTCCAAAACTTCAGACCTTTCTTATATTTTCTATCTCTTTGTTGAAAATGTTGCCATGTTTTTCATTCTTTATCTGAATTCATAATCTTTACGACCATTACGTTAACCTCTTTATCTTGTCTCCATTTTATTCCTGTCTTTTTCTGAAGTTTTCCCTTGTTCTTTCATTCAGAATATATTTCTCTGTCTCCTGTGTTGCCTGATTCTCTGTTTGTTTCCATCTAGAAGGTGAAGCTGCTGTCTCTGCCAGTCTTGAAGGAGCAGCCCCGGGCAGGCTAGGGGTGTGCTGGGGACTTCTGTCTCTGCAGTGCTTTGGCCCCAAGGTCTGCTGTGTTTCAGTCTCACGGGGCCCAGAAATGCCAGGCGTTCAGTGGGATTCTTTGTGGGACATGCACATGCCTTCCGGGATCAGGGGCAGGGGGGCTGCAGTAAAGCCATTCCAGGCCTGGATGAGCACATCCACCAGATCTGGTGGACAGATATGTGTGGGCCTGAGACTGGGCCAAGCCTGTTCACCAGTTCTGGTGGGAAAAATAATTTTTTTTTTTTGAGGAATCACGTATCATCCTGGATTCTCATCCTATGAGCAATTTCTAGCCATAATAATTAGTCTAAAGGCTTTAAAATAACAATAGTTAATTATTTTATTCATAACTTTTATAAGGCCATAAGTTAATTTACCTACGTTCATTAGATACTTATTTTAAAACCAAAACCCTTATAGTTATATTTGGAATGGATGACCAATGAGTGCCTATAGTATAGCACTGGAAATTCTGCTAAAGGTTATGTGGCAGCTTGGCTGGGAGGAGAGTCTGGGGGAGAATTGTTCAGTTGCTAAGTCATCTCTGACTCTTTGAAACCCTGTGGACTGCAGCATGCCAGGCTTCCCTGTCCTTCATTGCATGCCTGAGTCTGCTCAAACTCTTGTCCACTGAGTCGGTGATGCCATCCAGCCATCTTATCCTCTGTCGCCCCCTTCTCCTCTTGCCCCCAATCTTTCCCAGCATCAGAGTCTGTTCCAATGAGTCAGCTTTAGCATCAGCCCTTCCAATGAGTATTCAAAGTTGATTTCCTTTAGGATTGACTGGTTGGATCTCCTTGCAGTCCAAGGGAATCTCAAGAGTCTTCTCCAGCACCACAGTTTGAAAGCATCAATTCTTTGCTGCTTAGCCTTCATTACGGTCCAACTCTCACATCCATACCCAACTATTTGGGGGAGAATAGATACAAATATATAAATATGCCTGAGTCCCTCTGCTGTCCACTTCCAACTATTTCCACATTGTTAATCAGCTATATTCCAATACAAAATCAAAGTTTAGAATAAAAAGAAAAGAAAATCTTTTAAAAATCAATAAACATTTATAATAATGGATACATATATAAAAAACAAAACCCCTTATTCTTGATTACTAAATGATGACTGTGAAATTGCTGACATTATATGTGAATGATGGTTTAAACTTACTTTAAAAATTCAGCATTGAAGATAAAATAATGTGACCTTTGTAGTGATACTTTGAATACAACTTTGAGTGGAATACAGAATGGTGGTAGAAAATAATGATCTTAGTAATTTAGGAGACATACAAATTAAAATATATTTGGAGTTGGTTATGTTACATAAACAACACATAATTACATTAAACAAATGCAATCATATGATTTTATAAATATTTTATGTTTATTTAGTGGAAGTTTCTCAGTAGTGTCCAACTCTCTGTGATCTCACGGACTATACAGTCCATGGGATTCTCCAGGCCAGAATACTGGAGTGGGTAGCCTTTCACTTCTCCAGGGGAAAATCCCAACTCAGGGATTGAACCCATGTCTCTTGCATTGAAGGCAGATTCTTCACCAGCTAAGACACAAGGGAAGCCCAGTTCTGGAATGCAAAGTCAAATGGGCCTTAGCAATCATCACTAAAAACAAAGCTAGTGGAGGTGATGGAATTCCAGTTGAACTATTTCAAATCCTAAAAGATGATGCTGTGAAAGTGCTGCACTCATTATGCCAGCTAATTTGGAAATCTCAGCAGTGGCCACAAGACTGGAAAAGGTTAGTTTTCATTCCAATTCCAAAGAAGGTCAATGCTAAAGAATGCTCAGACTACTGCACAATTGCACTCATCTCACTTGCTAACAATGCTCAAAATTCTCAAAGCCAGGCTTCAACAATACATAAAACATGAAGTTCAGGATGTTCAAGCTAAGTTTACAAAAGGCAGAGAAACCAGAGAACAAATTGCCAGCACCTGTTGGATCATCAAAAAAGCAACAGAGTTCCAGAAAAACATCTATTTCTGCTTTATTGACTATGCCAAAGCCTTTGACTGTTCTCAAGAGTCTTCTCCAGCACCACAGTTTGAAAGCATCAATTCTTTGCTGCTTAGCCTTCATTACGGTCCAACTCTCACATCCATACCCAACTATTTGGGGGAGAATAGATACAAATATATAAATATGCCTGAGTCCCTCTGCTGTCCACTTCCAACTATTTCCACATTGTTAATCAGCTATATTCCAATACAAAATCAAAAGTTTAGAATAAAAAGAAAAGAAAATCTTTTAAAAATCAATAAACATTTATAATAATGGATACATATATAAAAAACAAAACCCCTTATTCTTGATTACTAAATGATGACTGTGAAATTGCTGACATTATATGTGAATGATGGTTTAAACTTACTTTAAAAATTCAGCATTGAAGATAAAATAATGTGACCTTTGTAGTGATACTTTGAATACAACTTTGAGTGGAATACAGAATGGTGGTAGAAAATAATGATCTTAGTAATTTAGGAGACATACAAATTAAAATATATTTGGAGTTGGTTATGTTACATAAACAACACATAATTACATTAAACAAATGCAATCATATGATTTTATAAATATTTTATGTTTATTTAGTGGAAGTTTCTCAGTAGTGTCCAACTCTCTGTGATCTCACGGACTATACAGTCCATGGGATTCTCCAGGCCAGAATACTGGAGTGGGTAGCCTTTCACTTCTCCAGGGGAAAATCCCAACTCAGGGATTGAACCCATGTCTCTTGCATTGAAGGCAGATTCTTCACCAGCTAAGACACAAGGGAAGCCCAGTTCTGGAATGCAAAGTCAAATGGGCCTTAGCAATCATCACTAAAAACAAAGCTAGTGGAGGTGATGGAATTCCAGTTGAACTATTTCAAATCCTAAAAGATGATGCTGTGAAAGTGCTGCACTCATTATGCCAGCTAATTTGGAAATCTCAGCAGTGGCCACAAGACTGGAAAAGGTTAGTTTTCATTCCAATTCCAAAGAAGGTCAATGCTAAAGAATGCTCAGACTACTGCACAATTGCACTCATCTCACTTGCTAACAATGCTCAAAATTCTCAAAGCCAGGCTTCAACAATACATAAAACATGAAGTTCAGGATGTTCAAGCTAAGTTTACAAAAGGCAGAGAAACCAGAGAACAAATTGCCAGCACCTGTTGGATCATCAAAAAAGCAACAGAGTTCCAGAAAAACATCTATTTCTGCTTTATTGACTATGCCAAAGCCTTTGACTGTGTGGATCACAACAAACTGTGGAAAATTCTTCAAGAGATGGGAATATCAGATAACCTTACCTGCCTCCTGGGAAATCTGTATGTAGGTCAAGAAGCAATGGTTAGAACTGGACATGGAACAACAGACTGGTTCAAAATTGGGAAAGAAGTACTTCAAGGTTGTATACTATCACACTGCTTATTTAACTTATATGCAGAGTACATCATGCAAAATGCCAGGCTGGATGAAGCACAAACTAGAATCAACATTGCTGGGAGAAATATCAATAACCTCAGATATGCAGATGACACCACCCTTATGGCAGAAAGCAAAGAAGAATGAAAGAGCCCCTTGATGAAAGTGAAAGAGGAGAGTGAAAAAGTTGGCTTAAAGCTCAACATTCAGAAAACTAAGATCATGGCATCCAGTCCCATTGCTTTATGGCAAATAGATGGGGAAACAATGGAAACAATGGAGACACTGAGAGACTTTATTTTGGGGGGGCTCCAAAATCACTGCAGATGGTGACTGCAGCCATGAAATTAAAAGGCGCTTACTCCTTGGAAGAAAAATTATGACCAAACTAGACAGCATATTAAAAAGCAGAGACAGTACTTTGCCAACAAAGGTCTGTCTAGTCAAAGCTATGGTTTTTCCAGTAGTCATGTATGAATGTGAGAGTTGGACTATAAAGAAAGCTGAGCACAGAAAAGTTGATGCTTTTGAACTGTGGTGTTGGTTAAGACTCTTGAGATTCCCTTGGACTGCAAGGAGATCAAGCCAGTCAATCGTAAAGGAGATCAGTCCTGAATATTCATTGGAAGCACTGATGCTGAAGTTGAAACTCCAATACTTTGACCACCTGATGCAAAGAACTGACTCAGTGGAAAAGACCTTGATGCTGGGAAAGATTGAAGGTGGGAGAAGGGGACGACAGAGGATGAGATGGTTGGATGGCATCACCATCTCAATGGACATGAGTTTGAATAAACTCCGGGAGTTGGTGTGGACAAGGAGGCCTGGTGTGCTGCAGTCCATGGGGGTCACAAAGAGTTGGACACGACTGAGCAACTGAACCAAACTGAACTATGTTTATATAGTCAGAAAACCACACTACAAAACTTTTCTGATGAATTTGAACTAAGAAGACAACATGAGTATGTTACCATATAGTCTCCCTTTGCCATCTATCATCAGTTGAATTTTAGAAATGTTTGAACTTTTGAACAACTACTTTGCAAATCCCTTTAATGTTGATTACATTTTGCTCAAAAGTAATTGGAAACCTCTCATTGGAATGTTCCACAAGATTCAAATTTTGAGTTTTTTAAGAATTTCCATATTAAAAGAAAATCTTGCAAATGAAAAGACAAATTCTTACAGAAGCTAAGGACTGGCGTAGGTCAACAATGAATGTTATAAAGATGGACATGATTTAGTTTTGATTTTTCTATGACAATGCTTTGAAATAACTCAACTTGGCAGAAAAGCCTTTTGATGGGGCTTCTATTTATAATTATATAGTTGTATTTTATACCAGAATGAAAAAAATTGAGAATGCTTGTGGTTGGATGGCATCTGCATTTGCTGGAACACTCAAAGGGACATTAGACGTGT
This sequence comes from Aepyceros melampus, assembly GCA_006408695.1. Lineage (NCBI taxonomy): Eukaryota > Metazoa > Chordata > Mammalia > Artiodactyla > Bovidae > Aepyceros > Aepyceros melampus. Next base: position 8,013 of record SJXQ01011812.1, on the reverse strand, counting down.
TGGAGAAATTTTAGCTTATTAAAAAAAATATGTCAGGAAAAGTACTCTGAATGGTAAAAAGACAGTACCTATGAAAATATTTGGGCTAATATATTTACACATATCAATGTAAAAATTGATATGTGTAAGAATTGAGACTGTTTTCCCCTAATAATTATTACTGATATTATTTCCCTCAAAACCTATAGAAGTATTTTCTCAATTAAAATTGGAACAAAGGCAATATTTATATCTGTTTACCAAATCCTTAGCACAGTTCTGGGCACGTTCTGTACGTTCAATAATTATTTGAAAATGAAAATGAATGATTTGTAGCATCTCTATTTTCTTCATAAAATAAACACTGGAAGTAGTAGACATAAATAAAAATAAGCATCCAAGTATGTATGCCTCACAGGAGGCAATGGCACCCACTCTTGCCTGGAAAATCCCATGGATAGCGGAGCCTGGTGGGCTGTAGTCCATGGGGTCGCTAAGAGTCGACATGACTGAGCAACTTCACTTCCACTTTTCACTTTCATGCATTGGAGAAGGAAATGGCACCCCACTCCAGTGTTCTTGCCTGGAGAATACCAGGGACAGGGGAGCCTGGTGGGCTGCCATCTGTGGGGTCGCACAGAGTCGGACACGACTGAAGCAACTTAGCAGCAGCAGCAGCATATGTGCTTACTTTTTTTTTCTTACTTCAGTTTCTATTGGGGTTAAAAGCAGTTTGAATCTGAATAAGTCATCCAATGATCAGATTTACCAGTTAATTAGTAATAAGTTCAAGTTTCCATTTTCATTTGTCCTTGCAGACGAGGCCTGGGAGCATCAGGGTGTTTTCTGGTAACAGATGGGAATCGGGCCAACCAGTGATCTTTGCATTAGCATTCTAGTGACAGAGGCCGGCGTGCCATGGAGCTGCGTCACAGCCAATTTATGAAACTAGATCCAAAGGCTCATTAAAACGGTCACAATTCAGTGACTGCTCGGTAAAATTAGACTACAGTTTCATTCCCATAACAGAGAATATTTTAACATGCTATTAAGGATATATATCAAGTATGAAAACTAGCTTTGATTCTGTGAAGGGAAAAACAACAAGATTAGAAAGCCATTTACTTCTGTGCGGAATTGGTTCCACTCTCAGATTTAGGCTTAAAATGCTTCAAATGGTCATATTTTAGAACATACGTTTGCCTCTGTAAATCTGGTGCATTTTTCTCTCAGAGTAAAAGCACTTTGGTAAAGAATCTGCCTGCGATGCAGGAGACCCAGGCTTGATTCCTTGGTTCCTTGATTCCTGGAAGATCCCCTGGAGAAGGGATAGGCTGCCCACTCCAGTGTTCATGCCTGGAGAATCCCATGAACAGAGGAGCCTGGTGGGCTACAGTCCATAGGGCGCAAGCATCGGACACGACTTGGCGACTAAATCAAAAGCACTCTGGGGCGCTCCATCAGACCATAGCATTGTGAGCCTGCCTGGCCAAGACGCGTCCAGCAGCTCAGCTGAAAGTCAGCTTTGTTTCCCCATTGCTGCCAGCCAAATCTCCCTACAGCATTCTTTTATCATACATCTTCCTCAGTGATGCCACAACTCCTGGAGGTTCAGAATGTATTATTTTACAGGTCTTTCCACAGCCAAACCAGGTTTAAGCGGCTAAAAAATATGGCATCAGAAGTCTGGTTAAGAGCAATGCGATAGGACAGAAAGTTCTAGAAAATGAATGTGGTACAGTGCCCAGCTCTCAGCCATCTCTCGTGGGGCAGGGGCAGGGTGCCCCCTCTCCTACTAGTTCAGTGCCTGGCACCTGCGCCATGCTCAATAATAAAGACGAGAGTGAAATGAGCTAACGATATTATTAGGAAAGCCATTTAATTTCTTGATATCTCAAACATCTATATACATGACACAGAAATAAAGACCCCTGCTCTGCTTATTTCACAGGATGGTCTGAGGCTCTAAACTAATAATAACTGCAAAGGCACTTTTTAATGGTATAGTGCTTACACTAGGATAAGGTATGGTTTTATGCATTCATCTGTCAAACATAACAGACTATTTTCTTTACCTCCTGAATTTTTATTCAATGGAACGGTAATGAATCCCTAAATCTTCCAAATGTGAACAATAAAAGACTCTGAATGACTTCTCCTGGCAGTCTATATGCCATGGATGAATTATTTAAACTTTTATTTAAACCTGAGGAAAGAAACAAACACAAAACAATCCCAAGAGTAAAGATGCTACTTTTAATTAATTTCTTTAGAAAAATATCTCTTTTCATTTTTCCTCATCTACAAAAAAAATAATGCCTTGATAATGTGGGTGCCTTGTTGTCAGTTAGAGGTCACTTCGATATCAAGCATAAATTCTCTAGAAATAACAGATACCATCAGCGTTCACTGTTGGCAGGGATAAGTAACGAGTATTTGTTTATTGTAGTAGTGTAATTTAAAATGTTAAATTATCTTCCAAAACGGGATATTCCAAATTGAAAACACAGCAAATAAATAAATGGGAAATATTTTTACATATATTTCAGGGTATCTCATAAACCAATGTTCAGAGGCGTTCTGTTCTGCTGGATGTTAACAAGTCTGCTGTCCAAAAACATATCTCTCTCTCTCTCATATGCATTTGAGTTAAACACCATGGGATGTTTCTCGTTTCCAGAATCGTTTTTCTTTAATATGCATTACAAATATCTGAGAAAGAGAAATATTGTCACATTTTTACCAAGTTTATTTTACCATGACTTGTTTATTTGGCAACATACTTATTAACTCCTTCCAAAATATTGTTTAGATAAATACGACTTTAGGAAGTGCTCTGACAAAGCGTGTTTGGCTGGACACATCACGACTGATGCAAGAACACGCCTTGCAGCTTGTATGACTTTGGTTAACCAGTGGACTCCTAGAGCAGGTCCCACACCAACAGTTCTGTTCAGGACACTGAGGAGCCTGAGAAGCTGAGCTGTGACTACCCTATAGAAGTCCAAAGTCAGAGGGGCAAACACTCAGTGGTCAGTTCCGGGACATCTGGGAGAAGCATGTAATGAAGTAAAACGGGGAGTGCAAAGGAGAGTCACATCAGTTTGGGTTTGGAACTGGAGGTATCTTCCCAAGAGTCCAAAGCATCAAATTATTGAACGCTTTTACGATCGTCTTTAGTAGTACCCTAACAAGAATTGGCCAAATAAGTATATTTGCGCGTGTTGGATATCCTTTTCAGGGGTGATGCTTTGGAACGGTACCTGTCTCCCATTTGCCTCATCTCATTTACCTCAAACCCAAATAGGTTGAGCTCATTGACGTTTTTCAGTTCTGTGACTTTATAGCATATTTCTCTCATGGTATTAGCTTCATTTATTTAGTTTAAAAATAAAGAAGAAAATTGATTAGATTTGGAACCTTTAATATACTTCAAGCAATTTACTGTGAAAAGACATAGTTAGCAACCCAACGGGATATGTTTCAATTGTTTCGATCGAAATTTAATAGTAGAAGGACCGTTTTAAAGTTCATTTGAATTTTTTCACATTGTTTCATGCTCATTTGAAATATTAAAACTTCAAAACAGACATAGGGTCTGTTCGATCAGCTTCATAGTTGGTTCTTACCGAGGTTAATGTCACATGACAAGGGGCAAATGCCTCTTCTCCCTGCATGTAGAGGCCTGCAATCTCCACTCATCTCCCGAAAGAAAGCGATCGTCCGTTGCTCAGTCGCATCTGACTCTTTGTGACCCCGTGGACCGTAGCCACCAGGCTCCTCTGCCCATGTTCTCCAGGCAAGAACACTGGCAAGGATAGCCATTACCTTCTCTAGGTGATCTTCCCGTTCCAGGACTCAAACCCAGGTCTTCTGAATCAGGTGGTTTCTTTACCATCTGAGTCACCAGGGAAGTCATCTCCCAGGCGTAGATAAAGCTTTAACTCCGTTTAGCTGCACTGTCCTTACGCCTGGACAGGGTTGGGGGGTGTGTGTCTCTGTACAGGTGTGATATGTGGTGAACCTGTTACCGACCAGTGCTCTTGACCTCTTTAATCAATAGAAATTGATCAGAGACCAGACAAGCAATTCAGGCAAGGCTTTATTGGGCCCATGATTCAGCGGGAAGCAGAGAAAAACAACGAACAGGTTCTCTTGTTGCTCCCTTGCCTGCTTGCTCAGGGGATGCAGGTTGCTCCCTTCTCCTGGGTGAGGGTAGGAGTGTGTTCAGAGGCTGGGCTGAAGGGGTGGCTTAGGTGTGTCGCCCACTCCTTTGGTGGTGTTTGTGCAGGCATCCTGCAGCACGCTGCTTTTGCTCCCAACCCCCGGCTTTTGCTCCCTGCTCTTCAAAAGTGGTCTTGGGCTTTTTTGGGCTTCTCGTATCTTTTTGTCCAGAATTTTCCCCAACTGTGTATGCATGCAGTTATTTTTCAGTTCAGTTTCCTGGACAGGGTTGGGGGGTGTGTGTCTCTGTACAGGTGTGATATGTGGTGAACCTGTTACCGACCAGTGCTCTTGACCTCTTTAATCAATAGAAATTGATCAGAGACCAGACAAGCAATTCAGGCAAGGCTTTATTGGGCCCATGATTCAGCGGGAAGCAGAGAAAAACAACGAACAGGTTCTCTTGTTGCTCCCTTGCCTGCTTGCTCAGGGGATGCAGGTTGCTCCCTTCTCCTGGGTGAGGGTAGGAGTGTGTTCAGAGGCTGGGCTGAAGGGGTGGCTTAGGTGTGTCGCCCACTCCTTTGGTGGTGTTTGTGCAGGCATCCTGCAGCACGCTGCTTTTGCTCCCAACCCCCGGCTTTTGCTCCCTGCTCTTCAAAAGTGGTCTTGGGCTTTTTTGGGCTTCTCGTATCTTTTTGTCCAGAATTTTCCCCAACTGTGTATGCATGCAGTTATTTTTCAGTTCAGTTCAGTCGCTCAGTCGTGTCTGACTCTTTGCGACCCCATGGACTATAGCAGGCCAGGCTCCCTGTCTATCACCAACTCCCAGAGTTTACTCAAACTCATGTTCATCAAGTCGGTGATGCCATCCAACCATCTCATACTCTGTCATCCCCTTCTCCTCCTACCCTCAATCTTTCCCAGCATCAGGGTCTTTTCTAGTGAGTCAGCTCTTAGCATCAGGTGGCCAAACCTTTTGGAGTTTCAGCTTCAACATCAGTCCTTCCAATGAACACCCAGGACTGATTTCCTTTAGAATGGATTGGTTGGATCTCCTTGAAGACCAAGGGACTCTCAAGAGTCTTCTCCAACACCACAGTTCAAAAGCATTAATTCTTCAGTGCTCAGCTTTCCTTGTAGTCCAACTCTCACATCCATACATGACCACTGGAAAAACCATAGCCTTGACTAGATGGACCTTTGTTGGCAAAGTAATGTCTCTGCTTTTGAATATGCTGTCTAGGTTTCCTTCCAAGGAGTAAGCGTCTTTTAAGTTCATGGCTGCAATTGCCATCTGCAGTGATTTTGGAGCCCAGAAAAATAAAGTCAGCCACTGTTTCCACTGTTTCCCCATCTATCTGCCATGAAGTGATGGGACTGATGCCACGATCTTAGTTTTCTGAATGCTGAGCCTTAAGCCAACTTTTTCACTCTCCCCTTTCACTTTCATCAAGAGGCTCTTTGGTTCTTCTTCACTTGCTGCAGTTATTTTTAGCCCCTTATACTTTCTGTAATTTGTTGCTTGAGGAGACATTAGTCTAGGTGCCAACACTGCAGCCCGGCCACAAAGGGCCCAGGTCTCAGCCTTGTCTCAAACCCAGACAGAAGCTCTTCGAGAGCCTTCTGTTTCATAGTGCTTGTCTAGTTTCATCACTGCTCTCTACGAGAATATGATTTTAATTCTTTGATGATACAGTCCATCTCCTTGGTATATAAGTACCTCAATATGTACTTTTGCATAACAAGTAGGAATTTAAGTAGGACTTTTTTGACCCATTTCAAAAGCATTTGTTGCGATGATTAAATCTATATTCTTTTTTGAGGGTATGTAAGATTTTTTAATGTTGGTACTTACTGTGAATCTTCACAAACTCGGGAATTTAAGAAACGCCACTTCATGTGTTGTATCGCAACCTTTTATTCCGAAGTTCCTGTCTTGTAAGAGTGGCAGAAAATTGGACCTTGATCATTCTTCCTCTGGTCCCTCCTGTGGGTGACTTGCACAGCCCCAGCACAATCAGGGAAGGAAGTCTTGGGAAGTCTCTCTGCAGCTGACCACAAAGTTCAGGGTCCAGAGGATATTTACACTGTCTGGAGGCTTTCTTCAAGGCTAGCAGCTTTTGAGATAGACGAACCTGAACTTTGCCTTCCAAATAAGATGGGTTGTTCCAAAAACACAGTGAAATCTTGCATCAGAAATTACACCCGAGATGGTTTCATGTCAACGTATGGCAAAACCAATACAGTAATGTAAAGTAAAAGAAAGTTAAAAAAAAAAAAAAAAGCTAAACGAAAGGAAATGCTCACTCATCCAGACCCCTGGCCATGCTTTATGTTCCCGGATTTGCTGAGCTCACGCCTACTGTTACTGCTCTCCTATTCCAGCCCGTCTCACATGCACCCCTGTCCACTAAGGCCGGGACATGCATGATCTTTCCTATAACAGTGTAACATACATACATTTCCATATTTAAGCATACATTTATAAACATTCAAAGGAAAATGATGCATTTGAATACTATTCAGTGTTCAGACCCTATCCAGTGTCTCTAAGAAGAAAAGATTTTTTGCACCTGATGCCTGAATTTTCTGGGTAACAACCTTTCATAACACACCTTCCATTGTATGTTTGGGCTTCCCAGGTGGCACTCATGGTAAAGAATCTGCCCGCCAATGCAGCAGTCGCAGGTTCAGTTCCTAGGTTGGGAAGATCCCCTGGAGTAGGAAATGGCAAACCTCTCCAAAGTTTTGCCTGGGAAATCCCATGGACAGAGGAGCCTGGCGGGCTCTCTCCCATGAGCTGTAGCCTCCCAGGTTCTTCCATCTCTGAGATTTTCCAGGCAAGAATATAGAGTAGGTGGCCATCTCCTTCTCTGGGAGATCTTCCCAACACAGGGATCGAGCCTGCGTCTCCTGCATTGGCAGGCAGATTCTTTGCTACAGAGCCGGCAGGGAAGCGCTCCATTGTGTGTAGTTAGTTAGTGTTAGTCACTGTCATGTCTGACTCTTTGCAATCCCATGGACTGTAGCCCACCAGGCTACTTTGTCCATGGAATTCCCCAGGCAAGAGTCTGGAGTGGGTAGCCAGTCCCTTCTCCAGGGGATCTTCCTTACACAGGGATCGAGCTGGGTCTCCTGCCTTGGCAGGTGGATTCTTCACTGTCTGAGCCACCAGGGAAGCTCCTCCACCATATGGATCAACCATCAAACTCCAAGCCACTAGGTACATACGATTTTTAAATGGATGTTATAATACTTCTTTTGATAGTCTTAAGTCTCTCTTTTTCAATTTACTTATGAGAATTGTTTTTTGTTTGTTTGTTTGTTTTCAGTTCAAAAGTAAAGAAGTCTAAGATAGAAATACAATAGTGTGTCTGATGATATTTCCTGGATATGTACCTCTACCATCATTACAGAGCTTATACAAATAACAGAAATCTTCATTTGTTTCTCTCACTTTTTTGTTCCAACTCTGTCATATGTGAAGGGTTAGACAGCCTAGATCTTTGTTGGGCCTTCTTCCGAATTTTATGAGTCAGTGTCTTCCTAATTAATTCTCAGGACTGTTTTTTACTCAGAATCCAAAGCTATTTCCCACTCAAATCAGATGAAAATTTCTAACTGGAGGCTCTAATCTTCTCCCATCCAGTAATCCACCCTCCCAACAGCTCTTTTGTTCTGTTTACTCACTCGCCATCTCCACTGAAATCCTTATTCACCAAAATCCACTGCCCTGACCTGAATATTTATCAACACACACCTCACCACCTTTGTTATCATTTTCTTTTATAATTTTATTTTAATTATTATACAAATTAAAATTTCGGATAGACATTAAATTTAAATATATGAAGAAAATTAAATATTTAT
>SJXQ01011811.1:7957-32463 GCA_006408695.1 Aepyceros melampus | reverse complement strand
GTAATATCATATGTGAAATGAATCGCCATTCCAGGTTCGATGCAGGATACAGGATGCTTGGGGCTGGTGCACTGGGATGATCCAGAGGTATGGTATGGGGAAAGAGGTGGAAGGGGATTCAGGATGGGGAACATGTGTACACCCATGGCAGATTCAATTTGATGTATGGCAAAACCAATACAATGTTGTAAAGTAATTAGCCTCCAATTAAAATAAATAATTTATATTAAAAAAGTAAATGATAAGCATTTGTGTATTGCTATTTGTTCAGTGGCTAAGTAGTGTTCTACTCTTTGTGACCTCATGGACTGTAGTATGCCAGGCACCTCTGTCCTCCACTGTCTCCTGGAGTTTGCTCAAATTCATGTCCATTAAGTTGGTGATACTATCTAATTTGTGTATTGAGTGTCCTCTCAAATTCTTTTTCATGCTATTCTTTTGCCACTAGAATGTAGGGATGAATTCAGTATTGGATGAGTTGATCTTTGACCAGTGTAAATCTGCTTTGTTACAAGTACTCAGAACCAGTAATATACACAAGGCAGGGTCCAGCTGTTAGTATTCTACAAAAAGCTACTTTCATTTTTAACCTGAGTATTGGAGGCTGGCATTTGTAAACCCCCCAAAACACATTTCTTTCTTTTTTGTATCATGCTATTCTTTTGCCACTAGAATGTAGGGATGAATTCAGTATTGGATGAGTTGATCTTTGACCAGTGTAAATCTGCTTTGTTACAAGTACTCAGAACCAGTAATATACACAAGGCAGGGTCCAGCTGTTAGTATTCTACAAAAAGCTACTTTCATTTTTAACCTGAGTATTGGAGGCTGGCATTTGTAAACCCCCCAAAACACATTTCTTTCTTTTTTGTAAAACTTATTTTGTATTCAGGTACAACAAATTCCTTGTAAGGAAAGTTATGACCAACCTGGATAGCATATTCAAAAGCACAGACATTACTTTGCCAACAAAGGTCCATCTAGTCAAGGCTGTGGTTTTTCCAGTGGTCATGTATGGATGTGAGAGTTGGACTCTAAAGAAAGCTGAGTGCTAAAGCTTTTGAACTGTGGTGTTGGAGAAGACTCTTGAGAGAGTTCCTTGAACTGCAAAGAGATCCAATAAGTCCATTCTAAAGGAGATCAGTCCCGAGGGTTCATTGGAAAGACTGATGCTGAAGCTGAAACTCCAATACTTTGGCCACCTCATGCGAAGAGTTGACTCATTGGAAAAGACCTTGATACTGAGAGGAATTGGGAGCAGGAGGAGAAGGGATGAGAGGATGAGATGGCTGGATGGCATCACCAACTTGATGGACATGAGTTTGGGTAAACTCCGGGAGTTGGTGATGGACAGGGAGGCCTGATGTATTGTGATTCATGGGGTCACAAAGAGTCGGACACAACTGAGCAACTGAACTGAACTGAACAACCAATTAACATTGTTGTGATAGTTTCAGGTTTACAGCAAAGGGACTCAGCCATACATATATTAATACATGTATCTATTCTCTCCCAAACTCCTCTCCACCCAGGCTGCCACATAACATTGAGCAGAGTTCCCTGTACTATATTGGAGGTCCTTGCTGGTTATCCATTTAAAACATAGTAGTGTGTACGTGTCCATCCCAAACTCCCTAACTAACTATCCCTTTTCCTCATCCTTTACCCCTGGAAACCATGAGTTTGTTCTCTAAGTCTGTGAGTCTGTTTTTGTTTTAAAAGACACATTTCTTTTTTAAAAAATTATTCATTTTAATTGAAGGATAATTACAATATTGTGAATTTTTGCTATGTATTGATATGAATCAGCCATAGGCATACATGTATCCCCTCTATCCCTAACCCCCCTCCACCTCCCTCCTCACCCCATCCCTCCAGGTTGTCACAAAGCACTGGCTTTGGGTGCCCTGCATTATACATCAAACTCCCACTGGCTATATATTTTACATATGGTAATGTATAGGTTTCAGTGCTATTCTCTCAAATCATCCCACCCTCCCCTTCTCCCACTGAGTCCAAAAGTCCGTTCTTTATGTCTGGATCTCCTTTGCTGCCCTGGATGTAGGATTGTCAGTCCCATCTTTCTAAATTCCATATATATGTATTAATATATGATATTTGTCTTTCTCTTTCTGATCTACTTCATTCTGTATAGTAGACTCTAGGTTCATTTACCTCCTTATAACTGACTCAAACACATTCCTTTTTATAGCTAAGTAATATTCTGTTGTGTATACATACCACAGCTTCTTATCCATTCATCTGTCATTGGACATCTATGTTGCCTCCATGTCCTAATTATTGTACATAGTGCTGCAGTGAACTTTGGGGCACACGTGTCTTTTTCAGTTATGGTTTTCTAAGGGTATATGCCCAGTAGTGGGATTGCTGGGTTGTTTGGTAATTTTATCCCTAGGTTTTTAAGGAATCTCCATGCTGTTCTCCATAGTGGTTGTATCAGTTTGCATTTCGTGTAAGAGGGTTCCCTTTTCTCCACACCCTCTCCAGTATTCTTTGTTTGTAGACTTTGTTGGTGGCCATTCTGACCAGTGTGAGATGATACCTCACTGTGGCTTTGATTTGCATTTCTCTAACAATGAGTGATCTTGAGCATAAAACTCACATTTCTTGAGGTATGTCTGGAAAGGAGCTATGAACAGAAGTATTGGGAAGGCAGCTTACTGGCCTAAATAATACTCAAAATTTAAATATCTGTTTATCAGACTATAACTGAGCACTCAAAAATGATAGAATTTCTTTAAGAAACTACTTATTAAATAAAAAGAAAACTACATCAATTCTGTGGGCAAGAGATTGAATTATAAATGAATGTGCATCTTTAATCTAAGAATAAGACAGAACTATTTATTTTGTTAATATAATATGATTTTCAACAGAGAACATTTGTAGTTTATAGCCCACACTTAAGCCTTAAGTATATAAAATTGTAGGGTTTCTACTATACATATGAAAACATAAATCATATGATATTACTAGTCACTTAGTGTTGCCTTAAGTAGAAATAAATGCAAGCTGTTATACTATATAATGTTAGGATCTATATTAAACAATGCATAGTATCTGATTTCTGTCAGCATAAAATTGTTTTAACCTTGAGCAACATTTATTTATAATTGATATAATAAATTAGAAAAAGACTTTGTAAAAATTCCAACCAAGGTTAAAATGAAAAGAACACTAAGAATCATATTTCTGACTAAAATGTGAGCAAGAAGGTTAGAATAAATGCATCTGAAAATGTCTCATAAAAATTGTTTTTACAGATGAGTTTATTAAAACTCTGATATAGTGATAAGCACCTTCTAATAGTCCTATTATCTTCAACAATCAGGTAGAAATCTAGTTCAGGGGAAAATGTAGCCCTTATGGTGATTTTGCACAATTGCTGTTTTAAAAGCAGTGTTGCAGTTTTGCTTAGTTAGCAAACTACTTTACAAGCCTTGTACATTATCTATATACCGTTGAGATTTCCAGGCTACCAATCAGTGGAAAGAACACTAGCCTAGCAAACAGATCAGTAACAGTTTGGACCCTTTACAGCTCTGGAGACCAGAAAAAAATACCCTGGTCTGGGAGCAGCCCTAACAAAGCCATGCTCCAGCCAATTAATGACCTGACATAACGAAACATCCACCAAATTCTAACCAGTGTGATGAATTCTTACAGAAAGACATTGCCTTATTTTCTATGCTCTAGTGTATGCCAATTGTCCAGTCTTTGCTTAGGTCAGGTATTGCAAAGAACTGGATTTTTTTGTCTTCAAGTGAAAATTAGTGATTTGACTGTGAGGCTAAACTTTTTTGATGTCTACAAAATTTCTACAATTTGCTTGTGGTTTTTCAGTCCTTGAATCTTGGTTTCTTATTTATTTATTTAGTTTATTATTATTATTNGTGAGGGTGGGATGATTTGGGAGAATGACATTGAAAGTTGTATATTATCATATGTGAAATTAATCGCCAGTCCAGGTTTGATGCATGATACAGGATGCTCGGGGTTGGTGCACTGGGATGACTCAGAGTGATGGGATAGGGAGGGAGGTGGGACGGGGGTTCAGGATGGGGAACACATGTACACCCATGGAGGATTCATGTCAATGTATGGCAAAACCAATACAATATTGTAGAGTAATTAGCCTCCAGTTAAAATAAATAAATTTATATTTAAAAAGAAAAGAATCAAGAAGTCTGCAACAACCAGTCACACATCCTCTCCTTTTAGTACAAAAAAGCCTGAATTCTAACTCAGGTAAAACGATTCTTTGGAACACTAGTCCACCATCTTCTCGGTCTGCTTGCTTCCTGAATAAAGTCATTATTCCTTTATCAACAACAACAACAATAACAAAAATCTTACAAATAAAATTATACTGTTTATACTCTTTTGGGGTCTTTTGTCTTTGTTAAACATAATGATTTTTGTATTGCAACCACATTGGCACGTGTGATTGATAGGGTATTTTTTTAAATCGAGAAATATCTGATTGAATGTATTTTCTACAATTTCATTTCCTTGATGGAAATTTGGCTATTAAAACCTCAGTAAACATTCTTGTACAAGTATTTGTTTTACATGCACTAATTTTTCTGGATGTATAACAGTGGTGGAATGTCTGGATCAGATGCTACCTAGATGTGCAAGTTTATAAGAAAATGCCAGTTTGCTTTCTAAAGTATCTATCCAATTTTTTCTCTTCTAACAGCAGTGTATGAAAGCTCCAAGAGTGCCACATCCAAATGTACACTTGGTGTAGACAGTCTTATTAATTTTAACCATTCTGGTGTATATGCAGTGGTATCTCATTATAATTTTGATTTGATTTTCCTTAGGACAAAGGATGCCGAGGTACATTTTTTTCAAACATAATAATATTTGAGCCTGTATCTTGGAATGATAACTTTAAACAGTTTTTAAATACATCCTGGAAAAAAAGAAATATGGCTGCCTATGTTCTCAGGTGATATGATTATCTCTGTAGACAATCCCTCAAGATTGACAGCGAGAACTACCAAACAAACCAATGAACAAAAGGTGGTTCAGTGGTAAAGAATCTGCCTGCAATGCAGGTGATACGGGTTTGCTCCTTGGGTGGGAAGATCCTTTGGAGAAGGAAATGGCAACCCTTTCCAGGACTCTTACCTGGGAAGGCCCATGAACAGAGGAGCTTGGTGGGGTACAGCGCACGGGGTCATGAAAGAATTGGACACAACTTAGCGACTAAGCAACAATAATGCAGCAACTAAGACCTGGAGCAACCAAATTAATAAAATCAAGAAATAAAAGAACTGATTCTAAAGTTTACATAGAAAGGCAAAAGACCCAGAATATCAAATACAGTGCTGAAGGGAAAAAAAGTTACAGGAAAGAGACTGTCTATTAAGATTCTATGTGTGTGTACATGTTAATTCAGTTCAGCCATGTCAGACTCTTTGGGACCCTATAGACTGAGGACCATCCAGCTTCTCCATCCTTGGAATTTTCCAGGCAAAAATACTGTGGGCTGCCATGCTCTCCTACAGGGAGCTTCCCCACCCAGGGAATGAACCTGCATCTGTTATGTCTCCTGCATTGGCAGTCGGGTTCTTTACCACTAGTGCCACCTGGGAAGCCCAAGACACCCTATAAATATATAGACAACAAGTCAGTGTGGTGTTAAAGGAAAAGACAGTGGATTAAAATAATCTGGAAGTAGACCTACACAATACAGTCAACTGATCTTTGACAAAAGAGCAAAGGCAATCAATGTGGGAATGATAGTCTTCATAACAATTGGTGCTGGAAAGACCAGATGTCCCTATGCAAAACATGAATTTAGACCAGACTTTACACCTTAAAAAAAAAAAAATCAGAATCTAGAACCCCACCTCAGATCTGCTGAATTAGATTCTGCCTTCCCATTTCCTTTCTGGCACTTGTAGATTTAATTTTCTTTTTATTACATAGTTACATTTAAAAATATATTAGCCAATGATTCTGGATGTTTACAGCAGCTTAGCTCAGTGTGACATAATACTACAAATTAAAATATTATTTAGTTAAAAAAGATGTACATTTTATGCACCTTTATGATAGTATAGTATGAAACTTAATTTACTGCTGATTTTGTTAAGTAAGAATATATTGGGCTTGAGTTAAGAAAAGGAACCAGGAATTAGCAAAAGATATAGCTCAATGAAAAGGATAACTGTTTGACACATTTTGTTATAACTAAATCAGGCTACTGTGACCATTATGTAGATAGAAGAAAGGAGGGTAATGAATTAGTTTTGCAATATTAGGAATAAGCTGAGTATCTCTACAATCATTTCTCTGCCTGTATTGACATTGATTGTGTTAAAGATGAAAGAATGACATTTAACTTTAGCTTACACTTGGCCATAAACTTTCTTGTAATGTGACTTCATGTAATATAAACTTGGAGGGAGTGGTTCTGTTTCCTGCATCACCTAAATAAAACTTCTAACATTTCCATAGAAAACAGATGTTTTAATGAATCTCTAAGGTCCTCATCAAGACTAAGCCCAAAAATGTTTATCTTGTGGGACACATTTCAATTTTGCCCTGAGTAATTTTTTGTACTCTTGTTATTTCTAAGGATTTGGTAATAATGGTTGGGACTCTATTTAGTAATGATTGGGTTTTCAAATATCCTATGTGTAACCCATATGAAAGATTTTCCAAATATTTTTCTTGTGTCTCTGCTCTCTTTATTCTTTCTTACTGAGTTTGCCCCACTCCATGACTTTAACCTCTGTGGGAATGGTCCCCAGATCTTTTTATCAGATTTTGGTCTTCTTCTTGAGCATTATTTAGCCTTATTTGGGTTGTATATTTCTTTTTAGTCGCTCAGTTGTGTCTAACTCTTTGTGATCCCATGGACTATGTAACCCACCAGGCTTCTCTGTTCATAGGATTTTTCAGGCAAAAATACTGCAGTGGGTTCCCATATTTCTACTTGCTTGTCCAGCTGGGAACTCAAGATCAGCATGTTCACAACTGAATGCATAATGTTTGTGGACATTCCTATTCTTTCTGAATTTTCTGTTTGTAGTAACATCATAGTTTAACTTAGCACCTAGGCTAATATCTTTGGGAGTTTTGTCTATTTCTATCCCATTTCTGAGAGGCTCTACTGACTTTCCTTTCAGTATCTCTTGCATGTGTTTGTTTCTTGGAATTATTCACAATAGCACAGCTAATTCAGGGCATTTTTATCATTCATTGATCATTTTAATTGCCTCTTGTGAGTCACCTTGTCTCCAGTCTCTCTTATGCCAGACCATTCTACCAGCCATTGCCATATGAATCTTTCTAAGCTTGCACTTAGATGATTTCATTCCTATGTCAAAAAGAGAAATAAAAATCTTGAATGGTTCCTAATGGCTTCTGAAATGAGCTGGCCTTGATTTTGGTATTTGAAACCTTCTTCTTTTGACTCAAACCTGCCTTTTGATCTATGCTGTCAGGGAGAGACATTGAGACATTTCTCACAATTTCTGGAAATCCTCTTTGTGACATTCAGGGAAGATGAAAATTATATTATTTTCTGTGAATTCAGCAGCTTTGATCTGAAGTGCTCTTAGATGACATCTATGAGTTTAGCAGTGACCTTGGACTGCAAGGAGATCCAACCAGTCCATTCTGAAGGAGATCAACCCTGGGATTTCTTTGGAAGGAATGATGCTAAAGCTGAAGCTCCAGTACTTTGACCACCTCTTGCGAAGAGTTGACTCATTGGAAAAGACCCTGATGCTGTGGGGGACTGGGGGCAGGAGGAGAAGGGGACGACAGAGGATGAGATGGCTGGATGGCATCACGGACTCAATGGACATCTGAGTGAACTCTGGGAGATGATGATGGACAGGGAGGCCTGGTGTGCTGCGATTCATGGGGTTGCAAAGAGTCGGACAGGACTGAGCGACTGAACTGAACTGAACTTACATGCCTTACTGATGTCTTTTCTGTCTCACACTCAGGTCTGCAAAGAAAAACACCAGCACTACATAAGCCTTTGCCTGCAGGGCAAGAATTCTGT
Source organism: Aepyceros melampus (assembly GCA_006408695.1). Taxonomy (NCBI): domain Eukaryota; kingdom Metazoa; phylum Chordata; class Mammalia; order Artiodactyla; family Bovidae; genus Aepyceros; species Aepyceros melampus. The sequence continues at coordinate 24,407 of SJXQ01011811.1, read as the reverse complement.
TGTAGTGTCCAACATAGGTTCCAGGAAAGATGGGAAAGGGATCCTCATTCCTTTATTCTTTTATTATACAAATATTTATTGGATGCCTATTATGTGCTGAGTATTGCTCTGAGGTGCTGCAGAAATAACTCTGAAGAAAATAGAAAAAAAAATATAGCTTAGATTCAAATGTTTGTGATTACATAAATGTGTGTTTATGTGTGGTGGGAACATGCAAGGAACAAATAAATATATAGTATTTCATATGGTGATAGATGCTAGAAAGAAACCACGTGGATGCAGGGGAGATTCTGCTTTTCTATTTGGGGATATGTCCTATTTTATAAGAAATGAAAAGTTCTGTAAAATGGTATACTTTCAATAAGTCAGTGTTATCAGAACTAGGCTGAATATGCGAAGTAGGTAATTTCTTTTTGCCTCAAAGTCTGACCTCTGGGGAAAACACTAAGAAAACATAGTTCTTTTAATTTTTAATCAGGTTCCTAGGATTTCCCAATTCATAAAAACCCATGGGTCATATTAGCAGGTGGCTCCCTGGGCACCAGCAGATGCTATTTACACCCCCTAGTCTGGAGAGGACACTCTGCAGAGCCACCATCAGAAATCATGACCTGTAACTCGTGGCAACTCAGAGCCAGAGCTACTGAGGTCTGTGCTCTGGCTTCATTAGTCTGAAACTCACTGAAAACAAAACAACAGAAAACTCTGTTTTAGGTTGTTCTCCCTCAAAATTCATCAGAGCCACTTGCCCTTCCAGGCAAATGATGGAGAAGGGTTAATAAGATGAGCTGACCTTGATTTTGTCATTTGGTAGCTTCCAAAACTGACCCAAATCTGAGTTTTGATCTGATTCTGTGCTGAATTTAGCAAGGAGAGACATTAGGACCTTTCTGAGAGCTTGTAGAAGTCCTCTATCTGACATTCGGGGAGGATGAAAGTGACTTTATTTCTCTGAGCTCAATTAATCCAGCAGGATTGAGGTCCTCATGAGGTGAGTGTTGAATTTTATCTGTCCAGTTACTTGTCTTCCAAACCTCATCTGTGGAAGCTTGGGACTTCCTGAAATGACAGCTTTCTCTCTGCTGAGCTGACCACTGATCATTGGGTGGGTCTGGTAAACTGTCAGAGCAGAAGTGGAGCAGAGATGCTGCTGTCATGAGGCTCAGGGTTACTGAATCTTATCCCTATAGAATTTGCCCATTAGTATTTTTGATACACATCTTTAAAAATCCCCTCAGCATTTACACAGAAGAGAAAACAAAGGCACAGAGGGGTGGGCTGGGGTTCCTTCTCGCATTCTGGGTCTCAGCCTCATTAGAGTGGGATTGGGTGGAGAAAGCGGGGCACTCATTTTAACATTACCCTCTGTCCTGTTCCCACAGGTATGTCCTAGGGAAGAATGGCCCCAGGGAACGAATCTTCAGTGACTGAGTTTATCCTGCTGGGATTAACACAGCAGCCAGAACTCCAGCTGCCTCTCTTTTTCATTTTCTTATCAATTTACATGGTCACTGTGGTGGGAAACGTTGGCTTGATTATTCTTATTGGTCTGAACCCTCACCTGCACACTCCCATGTACTACTTTCTCTTCAACCTTTCCGTCATTGATCTCTGCCACTCCTCTGTCATTACCCCTAAAATGCTGATGAGTTTTGTAAGCCAGAACATCATCCCTTATGCAGAGTGCATGACTCAGCTCTGCTTTTTCTCCTTCTTTGTTATTGATGAGTGCTGTGTTTTGACGTCAATGGCCTATGACCGATACGTGGCCATCTGTAAGCCCCTGCTCTACAAGGTCTCCATGTCCCACCAGGTCTGCCTCATGCTGACTGTGGGTGTATACGCGATGGGGCTTGTGGGTGCCATGGCCCACACTGGGTGCATGCTGCGACTCTCCTTCTGTGATGGAAACATCATCAATCACTACATGTGTGACATCCCTCCTCTCCTCCAGCTCTCCTGCACAAGCACCTCCATCAATGAGCTGGTGGTTTTCATTGTGGTGGGTGTCAATGTTATACTGCCCAGTGTCACCATCTCCATTTCTTACACCGTGATCCTCTTGAACATCCTTCGCATCCGTTCTGCAGAGGGCAGGTCCAAAGCCTTCAGTACCTGCAGCTCCCACATAATCGTGGTATCTCTTTTCTTTGGATCATCTGCATTCATGTATCTCAAGCCTCTTCCTGCTGGGTCTCTGGATAAAGATAAAGTGTCCACAGTTTTTTACACCATTGTGGGGCCAATGGTGAATCCTTTCATCTACAGTTTGAGGAACAAAGATGTCCAAGTTGCACTGAGTAAGACTTTGAGGAAAAGGGTGTTTTAAGTGGAATTTTTTGTACTATTTGTTACTAATAATTAGTAGTATTTGTTACCAATAATTAGTAGTTTGTTACTAGTAATTGTTAAAATATTACTCTTTCCCTCCCCTGCGAGGGCCAAGGTGGTTCTTTCTCAGCTCTTCACTGTGAGAACCCACTGGAATGTTTTGAAGGTAAAATCCAAGAAAGTGTGGCAGTCCCCTAAAACTGTGGCTCTTATGGTGTGCTGTAACTCTTTGGGGTTTCAAAGAGTCAGATATGACTTAGTGACTGAATAACAATGAATCTTAATACATATTTAATAGAATCATGATATCTCTGACTTAATCTAGCATCATAGGATTCATGGTAGACTTTCCCTTTTGTGTATCTGTAAATTCTTTCTTTGATGGCATCACCTACTTATTTGACTATACATTGGAAGGAGCAAAGGGGGAAAAGAAAACTGTACACAAGCACTGTACTCCAGACAGTAAATGTGTTTCTCACACTGGTATTGACTTGCAATTCTATCACATGTGTACTGGGATTGAATGAATGATAAATTTAGATAATAGAAATTTTGTTATAACCAAGTGCCTTTTCCTGGCTAATTTGTTTATGACTGGTAATGATGCTGCACACTCTCACAAAGTGTAGTGGAAGGGCATCCCTTGCTTTCCCTTTGTCTTTGACCGGTTCTTAAAATCCTGCTAAAAATCTGGATGTCTCAGTCTTTATTCTTAGAGAAAGAAGAATGAGAGCCGTGACTCAGATTGGCTTAAAGAGGATTCAGAGAAGAACCAGCTTCAACTGTGATTTCTAGCCTCTGCCCCTGAAACATTTTCCATAAATAAAACAGACTTACTTTTGTATAAATACCCTTTGTCTTTGACCGGTTCTTAAAATCCTGCTAAAAATCTGGATGTCTCAGTCTTTATTCTTAGAGAAAGAAGAATGAGAGCCGTGACTCAGATTGGCTTAAAGAGGATTCAGAGAAGAACCAGCTTCAACTGTGATTTCTAGCCTCTGCCCCTGAAACATTTTCCATAAATAAAACAGACTTACTTTTGTATAAATACAAGAATATAGTAATATTTAAATTACTACGGAAGGTGGAGTAAACTTAAAGTGTAAGAAATGGAATGCTACTCAACAGTAAAGGAAATGGCTATTGATACATGCAACAAATGGGATGAACATTAAAGGCATCATGACTAGTGAAAAAAGCCGGTCTCAGAGATTGCATATTGTTTGATTTCATTTATTATCCTCCGAATGACTTGACTATCAAGATGGAGATGAAAGAGATGGAGATGGAGAAAACAGAGATGAATGTGGAAGGGGATGGCTGTGACTATAAAAGAGTAGTGTAAGAATTTCTAAAGGTAGTGAAACAGTTCTGTATCCAGTCATGGTGTTGCTACATGAATATATACAAAGGATCAAATTGCATATCTACACACATGTACATGTACACACACACAATGTAAAAACTCAGTGCATATAAAACTGCTAAAATCTCACTGTCTGCAGTTCTGAAGTCTTGTTACCATTACTAAACCAGTGTCTGTTTCCTGTTTTACTGTAACACAGCAAATGTGAAAGATGTCATCATGATAGGAAGCTAGATGGAGTTAAAGGAACTCTACATTATTTTAGCAACACCCTGTGAATCTATACTTATTTCAAAATAAATTTTAGCTGCAATCTCAGAAGCACAAATAGAATTTAATACATATCTGCTGCTGCTGCTGTCATTTCAGTCATGTCTGACTCTGTGCGACCCCATAGATGGCAGCCCACCAGGCTCCCCCATCCCTGGGATTCTCCAGGCAAGAACACTGGAGTGGCTTGCCATTTCCTTCTCCAATGCATGAAAGTGGAAAGTGAAAGTGATGTCGCTCAGTCGTGTCCGACTCTTCATGACCCCATGGACTGCAGCCCACCAGGCTCCTCCATCCATGGAATTTTCCAGGCAAGGGTACTGGAGTCAGGTGCCATTGCCTTCTCCATAATACATATCTAGGAATTCTAAAGTCATATTTTCTTGATGGCGGATTCATGTTGATGTATGGCAAAACCAATACAATATTGTAATTAACCTCCAATTAAATAAATATATATTTTATAAAAAAGAAAGAAGCAAAAGAAGTCTTTGAACAGTGATTTTCTTCTTATGTGCTGTATGCTTAGTCACTCAGTCATGTCCGATTCTTTGCAACTCCATGGACTGTAACCCTCCAGGCTGCTCTGTCCATGGGGATTCTCCAAGCAACAATATTGGAGTGGGTTGCCATGCCCTCCTCCAGGAGATCTTCCCAACTCAGGGACTGAACCCAGGTCTCCCACATTGCAGGTGTATTCTTTATTGTCTGAGCCACCAAGGAAGCCCAAGAATACTGGAGTGAGTAGCCTATCTCTTCTCCAGGAGATTTTTCTGACCCAGAAATTGAGCCAGGGTCTCCTGGATTCCAGGCAGATTCTTTACCAGCTGATCTACCAGGGAAGCCCCTGATTTTCTTATAGACTTAATTTATTAAAAGCAAAGACATACTGAGTAGAACAGCCCAAAGTAAATTTTCATGGAATGTTGGGTTAGATTATACCTAATAGTATTTTACTGAAACAATAATGTCTAAAAGCAATAAAAACATCCTTTTACTATATGTCTATAAAATGCTCATAAATATTTAAAGATAATTTTTACAAAGCAAATAACCTTTACTGAAGTGTTTATAAATTTTTACAAATATTAATATGTTACCTGTAATAACAGTTAATGAAATTTTCAGTGACATTAATTATTTTCATTTTTTATGAATCACAGAGAGGATCTTTTTCTATGTCCCAGGGAATGTATGTTCCCTGAAGGAAAACTAACATTTACTGTCATGATTAGAGTGTAAAAATAGACACCAATTTCTTGCCTGCAGAGCGTATCACAATGGGAAGGTCTTAGGGGAGACTTACCCCTGGATTTCTAATCAGGTATAAAAAAATTACAAGCCTTAATCAAATGCCATGTGCTCTATAACATGGTGGTGTAGCTGCCTAGTCTGTGCTTTCCCTTTATAGTCTCCTAACAGATTTATAGGTACAACTTTAACCTGAACCTTAGACTAACTCCTGTAATGTTCAGACTGTCATATCAGTGCTCTGACTCTTTTGCCAACACAGGGAGAAGATTCTGTGACTGCATCTGCTCAGTGTCGATATCGCCAAAGCCAGCTCTTCCAGAAGAGTGGAGGTGAAACACATGTGAAGCTCCCTCGTCACTGAGTTCCCTCCATGGAGGGAATGTGAGTTAACCAGGTTTCTTTTTCTCTCGTCACTAAAAAATGAGGAAAATTATTTATATTGAATAACAAGAAACTCCAAGGTCTGGATCTCTGACTCAACTGCTTGTATTGTTCTGAGCATATCCTCTGTGTTGGCCTTGTCCTCATTCTGGTAGAAGGAGAACTATAGCAGTTCTAAGTGAGAAATCCAGAACATAGCAATATCAGAGGAAGAAAATATTTTCTCCTAATTTTTTTTGTTGAAATATATGTATTATACAACTTTATATGTCATAATAAGAATACAGCTTGGTTAGTTTTCACTAACTTAACAGCTAATTTATCAGCACCCAAATTAATTTATTTCTCTTTCATGCCATTCTACAAAACATGGTAAAGTACATCCACCTTGTTTTATTCACCCTCTGTTCCTCTAGGATGGAATAGAGCAGGAGAATGTGTAGAAACAATGGAGTATATGGTTAAGTATAAAGTTTAGGCCACCAAGGCTCTCCTCCATACCTGTTACCAATTACTGACTTTGTAATATCTTGTAGTAAAGTGTCTGTAAATCCTATAGACTGTTAACAGCTTTCTTCAAGAAAGCAGAATATTGGTGTGGCCTCTGCTCTATAGGAATTCTCTCTTTCTTGAAGGTCATCATAGGGAAACTGAGATATCTAGTAGAGTGATGGAAATGAGTAGAAATGAAAAAGTGACTGGTCAGATGAGTAGGTTAGAGAGATGGGGATACATTCTCACCACTGAAACTCATCAACAGGTAGATTTGTTCTTCAGCCACCCCATCCCTCTATCTTTTAGTAAAAATAGAGCAGAGCCATGATTTGTCCCATACAACTCATGGAAACAAAAGACATGGGAGGGGGCATGGGTAAACCTATGGCTGATTCATGTTGATGTTTGGTAGATACCAATGCAATACTGTAAAGCAATTATCCTTCAATTAAAAATAAATAAATTTAATATAAAAGAATGATTTAAATGTTGAGATGTGCATGCCTCCAGACACTATGAAGCAGAGGAGGACTTACATGATTTTTGCCAGTCTGAGACGCTGTCTCATAAATTAAACTCATATAAAAGTGATTTTGTAAGGACAACTGTGTTCCTTACTAATGAAATTTTCTTCTGTTCACACAGATTTCTGAAATTGAGGATAGAATGCTGGCTAGAAATAACTCCTTAGTGACTGAATTTATTCTTGCTGGATTAACAGATTGTCCAGAACTCCAGCAACCCCTCTTTCACCTATTTCTAATGATCTATGTTGTCACCATGGTGGGCAACCTGGGCTTGATCATTCTTATTGGTCTAAATTCTCACCTCCACACCCCCATGTACTATTTCCTCTTCAACCTGTCCTTCGTTGATCTCTGTTACTCTTCTGTTTTCACCCCCAAGATGCTGATGAACTTTGTATTCAGGGAGAATACCATCTCGTATGTGGGGTGCATGACTCAGCTGTTTTTCTTTCTCTTTTTTGTCATCTCTGAGTGCTATATGTTGACCTCAATGGCCTATGATCGCTATGTGGCCATCTGTAATCCCTTGCTGTATAAGGTCTCCATGTCCCATCAGGTCTGTTTGGTGCTCTCTTTGGCTGCATATGTGATGGGTTTTGCTGGAGCATCTGCCCACACAGGGTGCATGCTTAGACTAACCTTCTGCAATGTGAATGTCATCAACCATTACTTGTGTGACATCCTCCCACTCCTCCAACTCTCTTGTACCAGCACCTATGTCAATGAGGTGGTAGTTCTCATTGTTGTGGGTATTAACATCACAGTACCCAGTTTCACCATCCTAATTTCTTACATCTTCATCCTCACTAACATTCTTCATATCAAATCTTCTCAAGGAAGATCGAAAGCCTTCAGTACCTGTAGCTCCCACATGATTGCTCTTTCTCTTTTTTTTGGTTCAGCGGCATTCATGTACCTTAAATATTCTTCTCCTGNGTTGTGGGTATTAACATCACAGTACCCAGTTTCACCATCCTAATTTCTTACATCTTCATCCTCACTAACATTCTTCATATCAAATCTTCTCAAGGAAGATCGAAAGCCTTCAGTACCTGTAGCTCCCACATGATTGCTCTTTCTCTTTTTTTTGGTTCAGCGGCATTCATGTACCTTAAATATTCTTCTCCTGGATCTATGGAGCAGAGAAAAATTTCTTCTGTTTTTTATACTAATGTGGTTCCCATGCTCAATCCTTTAATTTACAGTTTGAGGAACAAGGATATCAAAGTGACACTGAGGAAATCCCTGTTTAAAACCCAGAGGAGAACAATGTTCTAATTTGAAGTGGCAATATTGTAAAGCAACTCAAGTTTTTATTAGTTTTTATTGTTTTACAAGAAGATTCTTTGTTTACTACTGTGTTGCTTCCACAGATTGTGTTATATTTGGAATAATAAACTTGTCTTATTACTTCCTCATTGCTGGTTTTATCTCATATTTGTCCCCTGTATTTCTTTTTTTAATATAAATTTATTTATTTTAATTGGAAGTTAATTACTTTACAATATTGTATTGGTTTTTCCATACATCAACATGAATCCACCACTGGTATACACGTGTTCCCCATCCTGAACCCCCCTCCATCCTCCCTCCCCGTACCATCCCTCTGGGTCGTCTCAGTGCACCAGCCCCAAGCATCCTGTATCATGCATCGAACCTGGACTGGTGATTTGTTTCATATATGATATTATACATGTTTCAATGCCATTCTCCCAAATCATCCCACCCTCTCCCTCTCCCATAGAGTCCAAAACACTGTTCTATACATCTGTGTCTCTTTTGCTGTCTCACATACAGGGTTATCATTACCATCTTTCTAAATCCCATATATATGTGTTAGTATACTCATAGCACTGTTTATAATAGACAGGACATGGAAGCAACCTAGATGTCCATCAACAGATGAATGGATAAGAAAGTCGTGATACATATACACAATGGAGTATTACTCAGCCAATCAAAATAATACATTTCAATCAGTTCTAATGAGGTGGATGAAACTGGAGCCTATTATACAGAGTGAAGTAAGCCAGAAAGAAAAACACCCTATATTTCTTGTACCTCATATCAGTTTACTGAATAGTAACTTGTTTATAACGGAGAAGGCAATGGCACCCCACTCCAGTACTCTTGCCTGGAAAATCCCATGAACTTGTTTATAAAAGGAACAAATATACTGACTTTTTAAAATATAATTTTTTGTACTTCTGTCTTGGAGAAGGCAATGGCATCCCACTCCAGTACTCTTGCCTGGAAAATCGCATGGATGGAGGAGTCTGGTAGGCTGCAGTCCATGGGGTTGCTAAGAGTTGGACACGACTGAGCAACTTCTCTTTGACTTTTCACTTTCATGCATTGGGAAAGAAATGGCAACCCACTCCAGTGTTCTTGCGTAGAGAATCCCAGGGATGGGCAGCCTGGTGGTCTGCCATCTATGGAGTCACTGAAGTGACTTAGCAGCAGCAGCAGCAGTACTTCTATCTTCTGTGTTACTCCTACTCTGTACAAATGTGATGAAGTATAAATCATAGAAATTTAAAATTACACTTTGCCTATCTAAACACAGAAGTATCAGAGGCATTCTCATGTTTGTTGATAATATTGCTGGTATAGGCTACAGGATTCAATAAATTGTCTTAATACAAACTAGTATATAGCTTAAAGTGTTATCATATTCTCTGATCTTTTCCTTTTGTTCTATGTTTCTTATCAACGTACTTTTTAGTTTTGTCCTTTCTTATTCCCTTGGCAAACTGCAAAATCTGTACCATAGTATCACCTGTTTTGAGAGCCTCCATCAGCCCAGGTCATGTAATATTAAAGAGAATATATGCCAAAGATGGCATTAACAGAATACAATTAAAGGAATAATACACATGCACCTTAGATCCCAGTAAGGGGATTGGCTGCTTTATTTTAAAACTTGTATTCATTATTACATAAAATGACATAAAATATTTTGAACAAGAGCATGTAGTTCTTACTGCAGAGCTTGTTATTTATCACTTTAAAGGAAAATACTGAACATTAAATTAGGAGAAATATGTTAGACATTGTTTTATTCAGCTAATGAGATTTATCACAAAAAAGTCATATGCTAATGATAATAAACTATATTCCTTTCGATGGTTATTGAGCTTATTTAAACTTGTTTCAGTGCATTCAGGCTAGTGTAACAAAATACCACAGACTCAATGACTTATAAACAACAGAAATGTATTTCTCACAGTTCTGAATGTTGGAAGTCTAGAATCAGAGTACTAGCATAAATGAGTGAGGGCGCATTTCTGGGCTACACCCTTCTCATTATATGCTCACTTGGTGGAAGGGGCTAGTGATTTCTGTGAAATGTCTTTTACAATGCACTAATCTCAATTGTAAGGGTTCCATCTTCATGACTTAAGTGCCTCCTAAGGGTCCCTTCTTCTAATATCATCATCACTGGGGGGGTTAGGATTTCAACATTTGATTGTAGCACCTTGTCTCACTGATAAGGTAATTAACAGATTTAAAGTAGGTGCTGTTTTCTGTAAGTTTCCTATTTCTCCAGTGCCTTTCCAGCTTGTATATTTAGAATATCAGATGTATTTGCAGGATAAGAAATACTTGTTAAATTGTGTTATCTTGTTTGAGTAACAACAATAATAAATTTTATTGGTATAAATAATAATTAAGGGAATATTATAATAAATACAAATTATAGTAAATGAATAAATCAGAAAGAACTTTGGGAGTATCATTTATTTCTTTGAGGGTGGACTTTTGCAGCTCTAGACATTCTGCTCAGCTCTCAGTCAAGATAAGTAGCTGTGGGGAGCATCAGTCACTGTCTAGAGCTTATACTGCTTTGGATCCACCATAGTGTTCAGGCAGAGTCCATGCTTACTCTGAGATGTCCTCAGCCAATATTTAGCTTGGTGGGTCACACAGGAGCTGGCCATTTTATACATTATATATTATACATGTATCTCCTGATAGACAGTTTTTGGTTAGAGACTTTCTGTCATTATTAATGAGAATTATAGAACTGCATTGTGGCCTGGGATTTTCCTTCTCTGTCTCCTTTCTTAGATGTCAGATTTTCATTGAGGTTTGAAGGTCTTGCTCATGGATTTTCAGCTCCTTATTTTAGCCTTCATAGACTTTTTTGTAATAAGTGTCTTGAAAGTGAAAAAAAGTGAAAATCCCTCAGTCGTGTCTGACTCTTTATGACCCCATGAACTATACAGTCCCTGGAATTCTCCAGGCCAGAATGCTGGAGTCGGTAACCGCTCCCTTCTCCAGGGGACCTTCCCAGCCCAGGGATCAAACCCAGGTCTCCCACATTCCAGTTAGATTCTTTACCAGTTGAGCCACAAGGGAAACACAAGAATATGAGAGTAGGTAGCCCTTCTCCAGCAGATCTTTCTGACCCAGGAATTGAACCAGGGTCTCCTGCATTGCAGACAGATTCTTTACCAACTGAGCTATCAGGGAAGTAATAAATGTCTTGCAAGTCTAATATTTATTGGCATTTGCTTCTTGGAGAACTTTAAGTGACACAAAGAACTTACTGATTTTAAAGCTTAGTATAATGTTCAAGACTGAGTTTCTTGTTATAAAACAGACGAATGAATAACAGATAAAATAGAAGATTCAGAAAAAAATCCTCATTTATGCAGTTAATTGTTTTTTAACCAAGTAATAAGCCAATTGCATACACAAAAACTAAGAACCTGATGCTTGGAAATATTAACTTTTCATGAGAAAACTATTAAGTTTGATCTCTATTTAACAGCATACACAAAAATTAAAGTGGATCAAAACAATAGACACAAAACTTAAATGTGTCTTCTAAAAGAAAACATAGGAAAATGTCTTCGTGTAGGCCTTGATTTCTTAGACATATTCTAGTAAACAGGAGATCCCAAAGAGGAGAAAAAAGATAAACTCATTAAAATTAGAATACCTATCAAAAATATTCATAAGCAAACCATGTACTAGAAAACTATTTGCAGTGCATAGATTTGATAAATTTGTTGTATCCAAAATACATGGCAATTTAATAACTAAAATATATTACAGTGATAAAATACAGTTTCATATATTTGCAAATCATTTGAAAGACACATCCATGTGTGTAAATGGCCAATAAGCACATGGAAATATGCCTAACTTGGTGCAGTCCCTTAGATGTATACTTAGAAGCTGGACAATCGTCCTTTAGCAACTATTCTGTCTTCCCTCACTTCATTGCCCAAACTGGTGGCTCAGATGGTAAAGCATCTGCCTACAATGCGGGAGACCCGGCTTCAATCCTTGGGTTGGAAAGATCCCCTGGAGAAGGAAACAGTAACCCACTCCAGTACTCTTGCCTGGAGAATCACACGGATGGAGGAGCCTGGTGGGCTACAGTCCGTGGGGTCGCAAAGAGTAGGACATGAATGAGTGACTTCACTTTCACTTTCATAAGTTGATTTACATATTCATATTAATTTCATGTGTACAGCATGATGGTGCTTTTATATGCTGTACTCTGTTAAAAATTATCACAATTAATAGTCATAATTACTATACAATATATTCTTGTTGCTTGTCTGTTTTCCCTAGTAGTTTGTATGTCTTAGTCCCATGCATGTAATTTGCCCCTCCCTCCTTCTCTCTCAGCTAGTGCCTCCCCTGACAGTTCCCAAGTAGACACTAGGTAACCAGGGAGCCACTGATGTAGCCCACAAAAGCCAACCTTCAGTGAGGGGTCCAGAGAAAGTTGCAGAGGGATGGAGTGGGGATCTGAAGGAGCTGATGGGGAAGATCCAGCAGGGTTTGCTTACTAGTAAACAACTTTTGAAACTAGGGACTTTCCCAAATATTTCTGTTATATCTGAAATATCTAATAATACATATGCAATGATTATTTTAATATTAAGGGCTTTTCTTTTCTTTCTTGGTGGTGGGATAATGGATTTTCCCTTTATTTGTTTTTCTATGTTAAAATGACTTCATAAAGTTCTTTAAAAAGTAGTATGTAAAAAACAGCAAACATTATTATCAATGGTAGAAAACTGAAAACATTTCTTCTAAGATCAGGAACAAGACAAGACAATTACAATTAATAGCCACTTTCACCACTGTTATTCAACAAAGTTTTGGAAGTCCACCCATGGAAATCAGAGAAGAAAAAGAAATAAAAGAAATCTACATTGGCCTTCCCTCGTGGCTCAGAGGTTAAAGCGTCTGCCTCCAATGCAGGAGACCCGGGTTCGGTCCCTGGGTCAGGAAGATCCCCTGGAGAAGGAAATGGCAACCCACTCCAGTATTCTTGCTTGGAGAATCTCATGGACTGAGGAGCCTGGTGAGCTGCAGTCCATGGGGTCACAAAGAGTCGGACACGACTGAGTGACTTTACTACATTGGAAAAGAAGAAGTAGAACTCTCACTCTTTGCAGATGATATACTGTACATAGAAAACCCTAAAGATACCATCAGAAAATTACTAGTGCTAATCAATAAATTTAGTAAAGTCACAGGTTGCAAAATCAATATACAAAAATCCCTTGCATTCCTATACACCAATAACAAAAAATCAGAAAGAAAAATTAATGAAAAAATCCCACTCACCATCACAACTAAAAGAATAAAATATGTCAGAATAAACCTACCTAAGGAGACAAAAGACCTGTATGCAGAAAACTACAAGATACTGATGAAAGACACAAAGCAGATGAAGAGATGTAACATGTTCTTGGATTGGAAGAGTCAATATTGTGAGAGTTAATATACTACCTAAAGCAGTCTATAGAGTCAATGCAATTAAGCAAAGTCACTCAGTCGTGTCTGACTCTTTGCGACCCCATGGACTGTAGCCTACTAGGCTCCTCAGTCCATGGAATTTTCCAGGGAAGAGAACTGGAGTGGATTGCCATTTCCTTCTCCAGGCCAATATACTACCTAAAGCAGTCTATACAGTCAATGCAATTCGATCAAATTAACATTGAATTTTTCACAGAACTAGAACAAAAAAATTCACAAGTTTATGGAAACACAAAGGACCTCAAATAGCCAAAGTAATCTCAAGAAAGAAAAATAGAACTGGAGAATCAACCTTCCTGCCTTCATAACATACTACAAAGCCAGAGTAATCAAGACAGTATGGTACTGGCACAAAAAGAGAAATATAGACCAATGCATCAAGATAGAAAGCCCAGAGATAAACTGACATGCCTATGGGCACCTTATGTTTGACAAAAGAGGCAAGAATATACTATACAGTGGAGAAAAGACAGTTTCTTCAATAAGTGGTGCTGGGAAAACTGGACAGCTACATATAAAAATGAAATTAGAACACTTCCTAACACCATGCATGAAAATAAACTTAAAGACCTAAATGTAAGGTCAGAAACTATAAACTCGGAAAATGTAGGCAGAACACTCTGACATAAATCACAGCAAGATCCTCTTTGACCCACCACCTAGAGTAATGGAAATAAAAATAAAAATTAAAAAATGGGATTAAACTAGGGTTTCCCCAATAGCTCAGCACGTAAAGAACCTGCCTACAATGTAAGAGACATGGAAGAAGATGCACGTTTGATCCCTGGATCGGGAAGATCCCTGGAGAAGGAAATGGCACCCCACTCTGGTATTCTTGCCTGGAAAGTCCTGTGAAGAGAAGCCTGGGGGGCTCCAGACCAGGCTACAGTCCATGGGGTTGCAAAGAATCAGGCATGACTGAGCAGCTAAGCATGCAAAAGCTATTGCACAGCAAAGAAAACTATAAACAAAATGAAAAGACAACCCTCAGAATGGGAGAAAATATTGCAAATAAGACAACTGACAAAAGATTAATCTTCAAAATACACAAGCAACTCATACAACTCACTCTCAGAAAAATAGGCAACCCAACCAAAAAATGGGCAGATGACCTAATTAGACATTCCTCCAAAGAAGACATACAGGTGACTGATAAACCCATGAAAAAAATACTCAACATAGCTCATTATTAGAGATATGCACATCAAATTACAGTAAGGTATCACCTCACACCAGTTAGAACGGCCATTATCAAAATCTACAAACAATAATTGCTAGAGAGCATGTGGAGAAAAGGAAAACCACTTGAGCAGTTGGTGGGAACATAAATTGATATAGCCACTATGAAGAACAGTATGGAGATTTCCTAAAAAACTGGGAATAAAACAACCTTGTGGATTCATGCATGCTAAGTCACTTCAGTTGTGTCTGACTCTGTGACCCTATGAACTGTAGCCCACAAGGTCCCTCTGTCCTTGGGATTCGCCAGGCAAGAACACTGGAATGGGTTGCTGTGTCCTCCTCCAAGGTATCTTCCAGACCCAGGGATTGAAACTGCATCTATGTCTCCTGTGTTGGCAGGCAGGCAAGTTCTTTACCACTGATTCATCAATCCAACTACTGGAAGACCATAATTGAAAAAGACACATATACCCCAATTTTATTGTAGCACTATTTATAATAGTCAGGACACAGAAGCAACCTGTTTGTGGCAGGTCTTATGGATAAAGAAGTTGTGGTACACATATACACTGAAATATTACTCAGCCATAAAAAGGAACACATTTGAGTCAGGTCTAGTGAGCTGGATGAACCTAAGGCCAATTATACAGAAGAGGGAAGTAAGTCAGAAAGAGAGAAACAAATATTGTATGTGTGCTGTGCTTAGTTGCTTGGTCATGTCTGACTCTTTGTGTCCCCACAGACTGGAGCCCACCAGGATCCTCTGTCCATGGGGGTTCTCCAGGAAACAATACTGGAGTGCGTAGCATATCTCTTCTCCAGGGGAACTTCTTGACCCAGGAATCAAACAGTGTCTCCTGCATTGCAGGCAGATTCTTTACTAGCTGAGCTACCAGGATTAACACACACACACACACACACACACACACACACGGAATCTAGAAAAACAGTACTGATGAACCTATTTACAGGAAAGGAATGGAGGCACTGATGTAGAGAAAAAATTTGTGAACAAAAATGGGAAAAGAGAGGTTGGGACTAATTTAGGAATAGGATTGACATATATACCCTATCATGTGTAAAATGGGTAGATGGTGAGAAGCTGATACATATACTATATGAACACTGCCCAGACTGGCACTCTGTGACAACCTGGATGGGTGGGATGATGGAGAGAGGGAGGCTCAAGAGGGAGGATAAATATATAATTATTATTGATTTGCAATACTGTACCTGGAAGCCAACACTACATGGTAAAGCGACAATGCCCCAGCCATTCTTTCGTTTTAGGAACTGGGCATAGACTCCACGAGATGATAAAGAAAGTAAATATCGGAACACACATCTCTCTGCCTTGGGGATTAAGAAGAAGAATACTTATTTTAAAATTGTAAACTGAGTAATATATTGTGTCTCAAAAGATCTGTGACACAGAATGGAAAAAAATACATTAATTTCTACTGTCAGTGGGCTCATTTAACTTGAAATCATGAGGGAGAGAATTATTTTCTGTGCTTCTAATCAATTTTCCCAGAACTACAGGGTATGGAATGAATTCTACTTGAGTCAACTGATTGTTTTGGAGCTCATTAAGGTGGATATGAACAGTATGAAAAGGCAAAAAGATAAGACACTGAAAGATGAATCCCCCAGGTCTGTAGGTGCCCAATATGCTACTGGAGATCAGTGGAGAAATAACTCCAGAAGAATGAAGGGACAGAGCCAAAGCAAAAACAACACCCAACTGTGGATATGACTGGTGATAGAAGCAAGGTTTGATGCTGTAAAGAGCAATATTGCATAGGAACCTGGAATGTTAGGTCCATAAATCAAGGCAAATTGGAAGTGGTCA